>ML780159.1:318283-373801 GCA_009831015.1 Picea engelmannii | reverse complement strand
AAGATCTAGGTCTCATGCATTATTACTTGGGACTAGAGGTATGGCAGAAGCGTGGTGAAGTATTCCTTGGACAAGGAAAGTACGCAATAAAGATCCTTCAGAAATTTGGAATGATGGATTGTAAGTCCATGGACACTCCTATGGATGCAGATATAAGGAAAGTGAAAGTTCCAGATTCTGATGCAGTAGATCCATCTCTATATCGACAACTAATTGGGTCATTGATGTATTTGGTAAATACTCAACTAGACATTTGCTTTGCCGTGAATACACTAAGCCAGTTCCAGGTGGAACCAAGACATGAGCATTGGATAGCTGCAAAGCATGTATTAAGATATATTCGTGGAACAATAAACTATGGTTTGAGATATACCGCATCCAGCAATATACAACTTCATGGATTCACAGACTCAGATTGGGCAAGAAGTGCAGAAGATAGAAAGAACACTTCAGGTATGTGTTTCAGCTTGGGCTCCGCTATGATATCTTGGGGCAGCAGGAAACATAAGTCTGTCGCACTCAGCACAACAAAAGCAGAGTATATGACAACATGTGAAGCATGCACTGAAGCAATATGGTTAAAGAAGTTAATCTCCGATTTATTTGATCAGATTCCATAATCGATCATAATATATTGTGATAATAAGAGTTGTATAAGATTATTAGAACATCTCATGTTTCATGAAAGGTCGAAACACATTGAAATCAAATACTACTTTATTCGAGATAAAGTCCAAGAAGGAGAGGTAAAGCTCGAGTATATTCCCATTGGTGAGCAGACAACAAACATTTTGACAAAACCTCTATCCAGAATAAAGTTTGCATATTTTCGAGAGAAGATGGGGATCATGGAAATAACTCCCTTAGCTGAAAGGGAAGACTCTCCAGGTTAGGAGGGAGCACTAAAATATTATTGAAACATTTATCTTTGTGATTGAAAAATAGTCCAGATTGGACAGTTTCTTTCCTGTTCGGAAAGTGGATTGAGATTTCTGACGGACAACAATTTCCCATTGTGGTTAACATGTGAAATGGTCCAGATTGTTGATGTATCATAGACATCGACTTCCCATTGTGGTTAACATGGGGAGTGTTCTAGGGAAGTCTCTCTTCTTGAGGGTTACTCAAGAAGACTGGCCCGCATACCAGACATCGATTTCTCATTGTGGTTAACATGAGGAATGGTCCGTTTTGGAGGTTGATGCAGGACAATATTTTCCTCTTGTGGTTAACAGAGGAAATGGTCCAGACAGTTATTCCTTAGGGTTTATACATTCTCTCCAGGGTGCACTTTGATTAGTGTAGGAGGAATGGCCCAGGGTGGGGAATGGTCCAGGCTCAACAATCAGGGACATGCATTCCTTAGGGTTTATACATTCTCTCTAGGGTGCACTTTGATTAGTGTAGGAAGAATGGCCCAGGGTGGGGAATGGTCCAGGTTCAGAAGACATGACAATTATTCTTCCTTGTTTGATAAGAATAGTCCAGATATATCATTGTTCTACTATGAGGGCAGATATTCTTTCATATCTCACAGACGTGAGTGAAAGATTGGCCCGAATGATTCAGTTTATTTTAACAATATTTTTCTGTGCAGGATGGCATCAGATGATTGTTATGGAGACTGCTTGTCTCCAAACAATAGAGATATACTATTGTGGTGGATTTGTTCCACTGTTTGTGACTATGTGTCATGGTTTGATTAGTTGCGTACTACCATGGATAAACACGGGTGTGTTCTATCAATTGATATTGTACCAGTTGTCATAGGAGATTATCCAGTTGGATAATAATGACTGTGCTCGTGATACTACTAGTTGAATGGTTTGTTTGTGCTCAAGACCATACCTCCCTAGCTAGGAGGGAGTGTTGATATTATGGTATCTTCGGGAGGTATGCACCTCTATTTTGACCTATGACGAGATTAGAATATTCCGAAAGGAAGCAAATAAGTAAAGGAAACCCTAGACGAGATGTCGGCTGCAAAAATATAATTAATGTGAATTAATTAGTACCTAGAAGGAGAAGTCGGCCCTAGTAAGTCTACAAGACCACTATAAATACAGGGCACCATTTCTCATTATTCACACTTCTCAGAATTGCAGAGAGCAGTTTCTGCGCACTGCAGTTGGCAGTTTTGTGCGCAAGTTTCTGGGGAAGGTGTTGCGCTAGTTTCTGGGTGGGACTATCTGATCAGCTTGGTTTCTATTCTTGCTTGGTGCATTATCCTTGCTTGGCTATTGATTTCTACCAATATTCTTCTCTGCCAAGGTCAAGGTGCTCGGAGGGTGGCTTCGACCTATGGTTGGGTGACAAGGGTATTGTCAATGGTAAAACGAGCACAATCTTTCATATTCTAACATATTGTCTACGAGATTGGATTCCCAATATTGTTAGTTCCAAATTAATTGTAATTGTATAAATATCAAATGCGTTTGTGTCTGGATATATGGATTGATAGCAGTGATAGGGAGAAAGACCGAACTTTTTTCAACACCTGTAGTCTATTTGATTATGAAATACAAGGAAATATTATGCCTATTTGGCTTCTGAATTTTTGAGTTTGTAAGTGCTAGCAGGCATACTTCTGAGGGAAGGTAGCCCCCCCCCTTCATCTTATAAGTAGCACCCTAATTAGTTTTATTTTTTGTATTAGAATTAAGTGTGATTTCATTGTTGGTATAATTTCATTTAGTTCGATTTCCTGTAGTAAGTGTGACATAGTTCTGTAGTAGCATTAATTGGTTGATGTTATCATGTTATTTATGTTGTGTGGTTCAACTAATACTTGTGAGAACATGAGTTTCCTCATAAAATAAAATGTAACACTTACTCTTCCTCATGACTTGAAACACTTTGAAATATTACCTTCATTTTCTCAATGAATACCTTTGCTTGGTTCAACTCACACAAACTAATTGTACAAATGGAAAACTAAAACTGCTTTGCAAACCTGAAATAAAGAATTCTATATAACCAGAGAAATACACAAAGAAATACAAATGCTCAACATGGGAGTTTATTTATGTATAAACTACTCCTATTCAAATCTTTTCTTTCACTTGGTCAAGTATAATCATACTTCAAGTGAAACCACACAAGAATCTGACTACTTGAATGATCCACTCCTTCACTTTTTAGAGTCAACATGTAGCATAATATGAATAATATAAAATATACATGTAGTTTGACTCCATACTTACAGTGAAAAAATGATGAAAAACTTACACAACCTTACGATTTCAAATGGATTGCTAGAGGATATTTATACGGATAAAAAATGACAACTTGATCATCCATAAGACTATCATCCTGGTTCAATAAGTTAAAACCCTTTTGTAATATATTTGTTCCATTAATGAGGTAAGGTTTTTCAATAGGTGCATCTCCACGTGATTTCTATTCAAGATCATCAGGCTCCATATCTTTAAGAAAAAATGAGAGCAATAAATCATCTTGAAATTATTCATCAGATTCTTCATAATTATCATAAATTGGTGCACTGATGAACATTTCTGAATATGCCACTTTAGATATATGCTCTTCTTTCATTTCTTCATTGATGATTTCAATTTTCTCCTTCTAAGAATCTAAGAAAGTAAAAGGAGGAATCTGCAAGCTTCTTTCATTGATTATGGGAATTTCAACTGAATTTTGCTCTTGAAAAATTTAGGAAATATCTTTCTCAAACTCCATTTGATAGTCATCATATGTTGGCTTATTAATTTCATGAAATGGATGATTAATATTTGCTAAAAATAACACTGCTTGTTGTTCATAAAATTCAACATTAGCTTCATCATGCAATTCATTATTAACATCTTCATATGAGTCATACACTGGGATATCACTATCTTCAAAAGATGAATATATATGTTCTCTACTGACAAGTTGATCTTGGCATGCATGCAAAACAATAAGTTCTTCATGAGGCCATTCAATTTATTAATGAGGTTGCAGACCCTCAAATAGCCAAACTAGCAGAAGTTTGTCTAAAATCAACCTTCTTCAGTTTCCAAGGAGAGTTTTTCGAACAAACAAGCGGGGTATCTATGGGATCCCCTTTATCCCCAATCGTATCCAACCTCTACATGGAGAAGTTCGAGAAAAATGCCCTTGAAACATATCCTCTTAAACCATCTAGATGGAAAAGGTATGTTGATGATACCAACATCAAATGGCCTCATGACAAAGAAGAACTAGACAGATTCTTTGAACACCTCAATGGTATTTCAGAAAACATAAAATTCACCATGGAACTAGAAGAAAACAACAACATACCCTTCCTAGACGTTCTTATGACTAGAAAACATAATGGTACACTGGGACACAAGGTCTTCATGAAGAAAACTCACACAGAAAGTTACCTTCATGAGGATTCCCACCACCATCCCTTTCAGAAGATGGGGGTTCTCAACACCATGGTGATAAGGGCAGCCATAATTTATGACAAAGAACATCTTAAGGAAGAAATAGACCACTTAAACATGGTCTTTAAGAGCATTGGGTATAGATATAGAGACATCAAAAAAACAATGGATAGGAAGGACAATAGGACCCTAGGAGTCCTATTGTATCATCTTTTTAGGTTTTTCCTTGGTATCATCTCTTAGACTTAGGAGTCTAACTAAACCTCCTTACCTACTATTTATATCCTTAAGTTACCTATACCCTTACCTTTGACACTTATTTATTAATACTCCTATATATTTTCCTACTTTGTTACATTCTAATCATTTTATTCTAATCAACCAAAAACTAAACATAAACCCCTAAACCCCACCTTTCTGTATTCTAGTAACTAGTTCACTAAACTTTATACATAAAATTAAATATTACTAATAAATAAAAATATAAAACTTTTATTATTTATAAAAAAACCATAACTAAAAGTGATCCGGATTTTATGAGCAAAACGAAATGAATACAGATTATTAACATGTGCTTAACACAAAATAATAGAGATACCGTAAAACTGGTTTTCTATTCAATAACGAAATAAGTTGAAATTGTAAAATGCAGTGGAAACAAGCTTGTTGGAATGGTGGCGGCTTATCTCTGAGAAGAGATGTGATGGCAGCGCGCATTCGCAAGAAGAAGGTTACAATGAGGCTCTGAAGGAATTTTTACAATAAGAAAGAATGCCAAAAACCCTAGACATCCAAAAACCTAATCCTAGGAGATGAAGCGCCAAAAGTCATGTGGGCCCCGTTTTACATCAACTTCCCAGGGTCGTAACTTTTGCATACGATCTCCGTTTTAGGTGTGTGATAGCCCGTTGGAAAGGTATTGTCGAGGAGATTCATTTTTAGGGCTCAATTATTCCTTCAGATATCATTGAGGAGCTCGATACCGAAAAACCTTCATTTAGGCCCTCAAAATGGCCCCGGAAGTAAAAACTGCTAAAAATAGTAAATTGCCAAAAATGTCAGAAAACTGTTTTGAGCCAGTTGGAAAAGGTGGGTGGCCACCGATATCCATCTGGATAAAAAATCTTCTTACATATAATTCAATTAATTAACTTTAAATTTAATTCAATTAATTAAATGTTTAATTTATGTTTATAAATATAAATATAATTCACTTAAATTAGAAACAATAAAAACTTATTTTTACCTATATATAATTAAATAACTTTACAAACTTAGTAATAAGTTATGATTTATTATATTACTAATTAGTTTAAAATATAAACAAAATTAAATTAATTAATTTCTGTAGGTTTTTAGACAGCTGACCTAGGTTAAAATCTCAAAAACATCCTGCACAATAACTATTAATTGACCGAGATCAACAAGCTATCAATTGACGATTAGTCCTAATGATGAATCTCGATTCGGATTCGAAACGTTGACAAAAATGACACAAACCGTGGATTATCCGGCAAACAACTTCGAAAATACTCACCACAAAAATCTAAAAACAACAATAAGTTCTTCATCATGTGGATAACTAAATCTTTCATGAATGTCTTCTTCATGGGAGATTTCTAGAATTTGAAGAGAGTCTTCTTGTAGCTCATACCCATAAAAAATATCTTTCCCACAAGAAAATTCATTACCAATTAGTTGCACCAAAGGTTCATCAATTAGCTGTTCATAACTTATTTTTTCATTAACAAGTAGATCTTCTTCATCAAACTGTTCTTCCATTTTCTGATCACATTCAAACTTTTGTTCACAACAATACTTGAAAAGGAGATGAGTTGAATACATGGTCTTACAATAAGAATGAAAAGATGCATGAAAATTCTTTAAAGATGAAATGTTTGCAGCAAGCAAATCTTTGTACCACTGTTGAATATCTCCAGACAAAGAACTCAAAAACATTTTCATTAAAACAAATTCATGATAAATATTATGTTGATGCATGCAAACATGAAAATCCTCTAAGTGTTGTGCAAGACTTTTCTCATCATATGTATTAAATATGGGAAGGTAATCTACCCAATCTTCCATATTAGGCACAACATTAGGATAACCATGTATATTTGAAAAATCAAACGATGCATACCTTGCAGCTATCCGAGCAACAAAATAATTTGACATCTTGAAATCAGTGGAGTCGCCAATTAATCATATGGATTCTTCATACCATGGAGTCACCAGGTGAGGTATAATTAAAGAGCCTACGAGTTTCTGATTCTGTTCACCATCATAAGCCAGATCTATTCAATGTCGTACTCCCAGGGAAGATAAAACTTTCAAATCCGTCCCCGGAAACGACGCCAAAAAGATGTTTCTCCTGAGATTGTTCTAGGCTCAAAGAACAATGTCAAGGCATCTCATAATAATAATTCAATTGATTAAATGGACCTTTTAATGCCCTAATGAATCTGATTCTTCAATGAATATAAATCATAAATAAAGAGGCCTTATCTCATTTATAAATTTCATCAAAATATTTAAAGCATGAAAGGTAGAATGAAAGAAAACATAATTGAAACAAGGAACAAGGTATTCGGTAAAAATAAATCTTACTCCTTCAATAGAGGAAATAACAACAAATTTATCTATATCATGAAATTACTTGAAATTATAAGCAAGAATGTCAAAGGACATGTCTTATTTTACTCACAGTAAAATAAAGGAAATTTTGTACTTCAAACAATGTTTTTAATTCTTACTGCAGTGGAGGTTGTAACAAGTTGCAACAACTATGACATAAATAAATTAAACAGAAGCAAATGGTTTATGAAAACATAGAGAACATATAACAAGAAAACACAAAACTCTAGAAATGAAACTCATAACCTCTCTATCTTCTGTAAAAATAATTTTATTATGAATAACTCAGGGCCAAAAAGTCCCTTTCACAATATTTTGGATAAACATTTATATAAAGAAATTACAAAAGAATTTGTTATATGATCCTAGAGATATCTTCGAATTCTAAAAATGTTGATATGATCAGATAATCCCTAGATCCTTTCAATTGCTGAACACAATTTCCTCATTTTGTTGACTGGAAGCCCAAATAAAAACTGTAACAAACATGAGAAACATCGTCTGTTGGATAGGCCCCGCTAAGATATTGTCACCGTTGATCTTGTCTTCATTAATCCCACATTTACTAGATAATTTATTTTACTCAGCTTTTTATAGCAAATATTTTGATATAATGTTTGAATGCAAGCAAAGAATATAAACATAATGCACTCTGTAATATTGATGGTATGTTATTTTTAGTCATGGAATCTAGTTGTACCAGTTGACCTTATTTGAACACGTGTAAGTCATTGATTTGATCGAACATTTCTCTTTACTTTAATCCCCATAATGAATCTAGACCTTTCATCAGGGTGATGAAAAAGTCCAAATATAATATGAGCCGTTGATTTAGAACCAAAAATAATATGAGATCTGGGTTGTCCATTGGATGACACCCATCGGAGAAGGATACAATCACTAATGATGTCAGCTAGAACACATGGAATCTCAACATATGATCATACTAAATATGAAGTGGCAGCCAGGTGCGACGTGCGTCACCTGTTGGTTGGTCCTATTGGCAAGCTGATGTGGTATCATGGCAATGGAGGACCTTGAGATTGAATCTGTATTGTCAGGCGAATGAGTCTTTGGAACAATACAAAACATCCACCAGAGTGTTTATTCAGAGTGAGAAAGTCTCTGGGACTCCAAAACAATGAATCACTTGTTGAGGTTTATCGGAGTATCCTTGTAAGGTGATCCTTGTTATTCATCATTGATCACTTGTTGAGGTTGCAAAGGATTTTGGAGTTCGATCGGGAACTCCGAGATCTAATCGTATCCATTTGTTTTACTGATATGACAGGAGTTCATCCAACCGTCCATATGAGAGAGGCTTTGGGAGTGGTATAAGCTATAAAACTCCGATGAGGTAGCTCCGAGATTCAATCTCAACTGTTAGTTGGAGATACCAAAGAGAAACAAGAGTCGTCGATCTCATATTCAGACGCCAAAATTGACTAACTCATGGATAACGTCATGCTAACCTCATCTGGACATGTGACAACACAACATTGGTTCGTACAAGTGCTGATTTTGCAAAAGGACATGACATGTCTCACTTGGTTCTGGGATTTTTGAACTCTATATTTGGCATTTGCAGGTGTACACATGGAAGTCATTGATTGAAGATAAGTTGGCATGCCACCTGGGTGACTGACATGGGATCTGGTAAACTCAGAGATTTGTGACAGATTTGGGTCATCTGTCGGAGTACCTTTGGACCAATTTGGATCATCCATCGGAGTTCTCCATCAGAGTGATCAAGAATGTAGGACTCCAAGAATAAATCTCTACTGTTGATTGATCTTATTTGACTGGGGCATATGACCACATCTAAGATTTCTATTGGAGTACCCAATTCAGAGTTGTGGGTGAATGAGATGTTAGCACCATGATTTTCATAGCTAAGGTTAGAGGTTTGTTAGAAATTTGCAAATTCATGCATGCTAGCACCAATATTGTTTTTAGCACCTAGCATCATCCAACATCTCCAAAGGTCGGTTTCAAAAGGAAGCTTTATCATTTATTATTTTCATTTCCATTTGCAACTGTGTGCTGCAAAACTCACAACATGCTGTAAAACTCACTTTGCGCTGCAAAACTCACTGCGCGCTGCAAAAATCATCGTGCACTGCAAAACACATTGTGCGCTGCAAAACTCACTGTGCGCTACAAAATTCTCTGGGCGCTGCAAAATCACCTAGTACACAAAAAAATCGTAATTTTATCATAACTTTTAAATGTCGATCTGGGTTATTCTGAAATTTTTTAAGAGATGAATAGTAATATCATTGACTTGCTGACCAAAAATCAGCCTGACCCAGTTCGTATTTTTGGAGAAAAGTGGAAATCATCACCTACAGGGAAGTTTGCAACGAATCCTGAAATTGCACTGCAAACACTCTCAATTTGATAAATCCGAGTTGTAGGAGGGCTACCACCTATCCGAGGAGGTTCGAATGGGTTCTCAGAGAGTAGTTAGATACCAAGGGACACTTGTACCTAAGATTCAACTCCACTAAATCTCCATGCAATGAGCTGGCTGCAATTCCATTTATTGTAAAAGACAGTTTCCAGGAATCAAGGAATTAGTTGGATTTTCTGTCTGCCACATGTCTCTAAGGCATAGAATTTGATGCATGGAGTGGGATTCGACCTCTTAAATATATGATTGATGTGATTTTCTATTTAAAAGGGGGGAGGCTATTGGACTATGTATCTTTTTCCTGAATATATTTATGAGCTAAATGCAGAAGTGTCGTGCTTTCATGAAGAAGAGATTCATTACGATGTTGTTTTAACTATGTATTTTCTTTGTAATGCTCATCTCCATAATTTTTTTTTCTCTCCAGTATTTAGCTAAGAGTAAATGTGTGGAATTCATCCATATTCGATGCTCCATTCATACGGTAAATACTTGTTATGTGTTTAAATATTTCTGGTTCATAATTCATCCATGCTTGATGCTCTGCTCATAGTAATCTATCTTTCTATATTTCATCTAAATTTACATTGAGAACTCATCCTTTGCTAGATGATCTTAGTGTGATGGGATGTCCCTTTCTCTTTTTTGCTTCCATCCAAAATATTTCCTATTTCTAAAGAATAACACTTACTTTTCCTTTGTTCTCTAAGAGTACACCACCAATCATTAGCTCAATATTTTAATTTCATAATTTGACTCCATTTCCTAGTGGTACTTTCTCTCTTGCTTGTCCTACCATCTCTTTAAAACAAAAACAAACCTATCCTATTGCAAAATCTGACCTCTGTGCATTTATTGATGAATCCTTTGAGTTATTACCAGTCATTAGACATCTGAGAGAGCCCTCTCTGGTTGTATAGGTCAGAATACAATCTAAAGTTGGTTGAAATAGTTACCTTGGGGTTTTCTTTGATACAACCCAAATAAATTTCCGAGTGTTAACATTTTTGCATCGTTTCTGGGGAACGATTTCTATTATTGTCCTCGAGAAGAACGACATTGTTTTAGTTCTAAGGTCTAAGAGAAACAAACACTTAGGCACATATTGGTTGTATTTCTACTCTGGCGACCACACATCAGAAAATCAGTTGGAAGGTGATTCCACTGGCAAAAGAATCCAGAGCTAAAGTTTTCACGACAACTTCATTTTTCAAAGAGATCCAGGTATGAAGAGTTTCTCGTCGTCAGAATGACAAGCTTAGATTTCGATCCAGGTACTTCATCAAATAGAACAACAAGGTTGGTGGCAGACCTTGTTTCTTTTCAAAATTTTAGAAAATGGATTGATGTGTCTTCTAAGCATCATTGGTGTGAAGATTTTCGTTCCTTGTTATTATCTTATTTGGATTCATGTCACATCCTTAGTCAAGAGGAAATGTTAGAATGTTTACAAAATCTCCTTATGGAACTTGAGATAGAACAAGAAGAGAATGAAACGAAAACACATGAAACACTACTCGCTGATTCAGAGCAGTATAAAGCAGGATATCAGATTGCAATGGCTCACTGTTACAAGTACTATGGCCTTAGGACTAAGGTTAGTACTCCGAGGTCTATTATTCTTGTAGAAAATGAATTTTCAGCCAACAAGCAGCCAAAAAACTTTTTTATGACATAGACAATGTGAACAGTCAGAAAGAACCATTTAAAGATGATCTCATTGTTTGTCATAAGGAAGTGATAGTTGTTTCTTCTCTCCAAGACCCTTTTGCATCCCTGTTGGAATCTTCAATGGAAATGAGTTACATAATGTTTACATTGTAAAGAGAAAGATACTTTTGATTTCTTGGAATGAAATGAAGCAGATTTCTATTCTATCTCATTTGTGTGTATCTGTGACTTGGTTACTTTTTGTTTTTGATCTCCACATTTACTCTTTTAATATGTATATTTTCAGAAAATTATATAAAATTTTTATGTTATTTTGCAACATTCTTTTCATAAGAAAATCAACCTAATCCCTTGTAAATAGTACTTGTGGATTGGTAAAATATTTTTGAGGTTGTAAAACATAGGGTGATATTCCCAACTATCTTGTCTTATCCAAGCAAGATTCGAAAATGCTTGAGTAAGATAATTCATATCTTTGTCTCAACACATGAGTCCATCTTTTCCGACGTCTAGCCAACACCGTCATCTATTATACCAGGGCCAATAGGCCCAGAGATTAGAGTAGAGTTGGACATTATGCGTGCCAAGGGAACTCTTTTTGTATCTCCTATATGTATTGAGGGCATCATCCCGACGGTGTATTATTCACACTTTTGAGGCCCATGGCCCACATTTTCTTCAGGAAAATCATTTCCACTCTCAACCGAAAGCTCCAAAATTAATTCAGCAAAGACCAAAGACTTCTTAGACTTCGCCGAAACAAATTCAAAATCAAATTCTTGAAGAATGACTATCCATCGACTAATCTTCCTGCCGATGACCCGTCGTGTCAATACATATTGAAAAGGATTCATGACAACTACGAAAGTGGTCTTGCAAAGCAGAATGTAATGATGAAACCTTTGGACAACATGGACAACTGCCAAAGCCAGTTTCTCAACATGGGTGTAATTGAGTTTTGTTTCGACTAAGCCTCGGCTAAGTTAGTAGATAAAATGCTCCTGGAGCACGTCACCCTCTTGAACAAAGACCATACCAATAGTAGACTATGCTACTACCAAGTACAACAATAAATCCTTGTCATGATCTGGAGGACTGATCAGAGGGGAAGACGTCAGAGCACGTTTCAATGCTTCGAAAGAGCGCTGAGCCGCTTCATCCCAAAATAATGGGACCCCTTTTTCAAGAGACACATAAACCCTTTAGCAATATCAACATAGTTGGAAAAAAATCGTCGAAGAAATTTATCTTTCCCCTATGGAATTTGAAGCTGGGGGATTGTGTGTGGGGGAGGAAATTGAACTATTTCCTCACCTTCAGAGGATCGACCATGATCCGTTTAGTGGACATGATGAAACCTAACAAATGTTCCGATGTTACGCAAAAACTACACTTGTTTAGATTCAGGCGAATCTGATAGTAGCGACACCTCTCAAAAATAATTCATAAGTGGGCAGGATGATCAGATATATTATAATGAGAATGTGATGCTAGATCATCAAGATATGTCTTGACTATATGCTTGAGGTCATTGAAGGCGAACGACATGGCCCACTAAAAAGTGGCTCCAACATTTTTAATCCCAAAATGAATTTTCCTATATGCAAACGTACCCCAAGGACATATGAATGTGGTCTTATGCTTAGCATAGGGTTTGATCTCAATCTGGTTGTACCCAAAAAAACCATCCATAAAAGAAAAGACTTCATATCCCACACATTCATCGACAATATCGTCAATGAATGGGGTTGGAAAATTATCTTTCAGGCAAGCTTTATTCAAATAACGAAAGTCCATACACACACGAATCATAGCTTGCTTCTTTTTACAGGAACAGGGTTTGACACCCATTTAGTTAATTGCATTGGATAGATGAAACCAACCTTAATGAGTTTCTCTACCTTAGCCTTGATAATTGTTTCCTTACGAGGATTGACTAGGTGAAGTTTCTGCCGAACAAGATTAGCATCGAGGTAATTCCTAATATCGTGTTCAACTATATGAGGGTCAATGCTTGGCATCTCCTCATAAGAACAGGAAAAAACATCACAAAATTCCTTAAATAATTTAGTGTACACCTGAATCTCCTCAGAGGAACAATCTGCTTCGATGAAGACGTTTTCAACGACGTCGGGGGTTTTAGATATGTAAATTGGAATCGTTTTAGCTATACTCGCCATATTTCCCTCAACATAGATTATGTGCATGGCTAGAGGGTTAATAGGATAAGTGGCATCTCCATTCATGGTTGTGGTGAAATATCCTTCCTTTACTCTCCTAAGCTCGGGTAAAAAATAATATCTATGGTGAAGATCATCCCAAGTTCTATCCGGTCCAGTCATTTCTTCCAAAATTGTCTCATTGGAGGGAAATACCAAGTCCAAAGGATCGTGAGTAGTAAGAGAGTATTAAACCCAGATAAGCTCGAGAATGAGATCTAGATCCTGTGGGGGAGATGGATCAGGGTTGGATGAGGTTTGCTGGAAAATTCTATACGCAACCTCAACAACGAATAGAAGCATAGCCATACTAGGATTCCCTACCCCTTCCATCGAAGCCTATGGTGAAGGTAATGCCTATGAATCATTAAAATAACTCATTCGAAAAGAAGCTATTTGGAAGATCGCAACCTTCGACTGATCAAGGAAAACCAAAATAAACTTGACATCATTCGAAGGTGGCGGATAATCAAAAGTTCCCATTAGATATGGAAACAATCCAACACCCAAGTTGATGGTACCTGGCTACAGAATGTCAATCATTGGGACCGTGGATGCCCCCAATGAAGGGTCGGGACGAGAGAAGGATAACTGATCAATGGTTATAATCCAGCCTTTGTGAGGAAAACATAAGACCCCAAAAATGGTGGATACGTAGGTCCAAATCTGACCTAACAAAATATTGTAGTCGAGAGGCACATCGACTACTTCTTCCTCAATGCACATAATTTTTCCCTCCAACTGCATGAGGAAGGAGGGGATTATGCCATGTGGTCTAAAAGAGCGTCCGTCAAATGCAGTTAAAAACGTCGGCGATGGAGACAACTTGGGTTGGCCAATGGACTTCCAAAATGCCAACGAAATCACGGAAGTCAAGGCACCCTCGTCTACCACCATGCATAAAATGTTTTATGTGGAAAGCGACACGGTGAGGTAAGCGAGGTTTATAATCAGTAGGGTAAAAACAAATAGTTCTCGAGTTAGCTATCTCAGTAACACCCAAGGAAGACAACAATGTTTTTCTCTGTGAGGGGAAACTTTGGAGAACTTCCAGAGAAGACATCGCACAAGGAATTTGTGCCAGATCCTCTACAACGGAATAGTTCTAAGAAGCCCTTGCGTTCGGATTGTGAGGAGCCTTCTTAAACATACCCTTAGGGATAAGACTGATAGTTTCTCCCACAATCTTCTCAATATGAAGAGGAGGAGGTGGTTTGGAATCTTCTTTTACCTTGTCAGCATATTCCGACATTCCGTAATCATGAGCCTTGTTCTACAGATGAGCATTTGCTATCATCATGTATATGTTTGCAGATCCATTATTAGCATTAAGTGTGGGGTCTCCCTGATTTCCCTAGGCGTGTTTGTGGATTACCTTTGGGATTACCCTTCTTGCCTTTGGATTTCATTTTTCCCTTGGGTTTTTGGTTACCTTTGATATTTTTTGACTGCACATTGTTTACTTCTGACGTTTGGGTTGTGTGGGCAGCTGAACCAAAAGTTTTCTTGGCCACAATCTATTGAATTGATAACTGTTGCAACTGGTTAGTCAACTGATCTATGGTCTTACTTTGTGTTGAGCCTACTATACCATCGGCCTGAGGCCCAAACTTCTGTTTGGTTTTGTCAAAAGTTGATTGTGGTGCGTTTGGGAGAATCTCGTAGAACATAACGGATTGAGAATAAATCAATTCTAGTTGTTGGGCTCTCATAATAGCCTCTTCTTCAGAGAACACTCCGGAAGTCATGACGTCTTTGGAGACATAAGGAACCAAGGAATTTAGAAACCACTCAAGTGAAAACGTGGGAGGGACCTTCAATTTGATCAAGCTCTTTTTGCGACACCATTCTTGGATGTGATCAGAGATATCAATGACATTTGTTTGCTCGAAATTGGCTAGTAACTTGGTGTCGACATCATATTTCACTGGTAACAGGAAATGGTTCAAGAAAACCATTGATAGGTCATTAAAGTAAGAATACTTCAAGCTATTGAGATCGATATACCATTTCACAGCACCCCCTATGAGAGTGTGTTGAAATAAACACAACTGAACATAGTCATCCTTCAACGAGTTGGAGGAGAACCATAAATGAAACATTGTAACATGATCACTTGGATCTTCACCAAGCTTGATTTCAAATTTAGGTATGTATGAGGGAAACTAAGTTGGCATGGGAGGCCAATGTAGATCATGACAGATCAGATCATTCAACAACCTTGACAAATTTGGAAAATGAAGAGTTGGTAGGAAAGGTAAACTAGGTTGTGGTGGATTAAAACGAAAAGAGGAGCCTGGATTTTGACTAGCACCAGGTTGTTAGGAAACGTTTTCTTGTTGGAAAGGGTTTTGGTAGAAACCATGGTGTCCTTGGCCAATAAAATGAGTTTGCACAATATTCTGCATCGTCGAGGGATTCACATAATTCGATGACATACCTTGGGTAGGGATTGCTCTCTGCATAGTGTTCCAAGGAACTTGGTTGGGGACGCCCCCAGACGATCCTTATGGCATAGGTACCGAACCCTGCCCGGGGTTCCACAAATCATGGGAGGGGTTTCCCCTGATCGACATCCCTTGCAAAGAAAAATATCCCTACCAGGGATTTCCAAGACCTTGAGATGAGAAAGCTCCTGTCGTCACTCCCCGTGAAGGAACAAAGACTTGCATAGGGTTAGGTTGATTAAAGAAGGGGTTTCCCCCTGACAAAAACACAAACGATGAGAAAGAGTTGTTTTCGAAAGCACCAAACAAAGAGAAAGGCATAGACCCAACTAGAGTCATATAGGACTGAGGCCCATGACTCCCTCCACTAAATAAGCTAGAAATGGTATTAAGCCCGGATGGCTGCTTGAAATCATCTCCAAGCGAAGGGGACGGAGGAGGGATATGACCCCCACCATAAGGGATAACATTAAATAGAGTAGTGGTGCTCGTGAAGGATCCTTGCAAGGGAGAACTAGAACTTCCTTCCCCCAGACCAATAGTCTATAGAGTAGAGTAAGTTAAAGTTGAGCTAGAGTCAAAACCCGACGTCCCGTACAAAAAAGGAGCACGATATGTGTTCTGTATAAAAGGAACAATGGTAATAGTCATTATGGGGACTGTGCCACTGCCAGAAGTTGTAGGTGTCTGGTTAGTAGAAGTCCTTATAGGTGGAGGTGGGGGAGTGGGCATAACACCCCCTTTAGCTGTAGTCGGGATGGGAGTACGAGGAATCCCAAAAGAGGTAGCATTAGTTTCTTTCATCACCAATCGTCTAACAATATGAAGATTAGGTGAAGTCACCTTAAGAGGGACTACCTGAATAAGGAGTGCCACTGATAAATTAGTGATCAGAGGGTTTGCGGGCTTGAATCCTTAAACTTCGAGGTAATATACAATAGACTCCTCCGGTTCAAGTGTATCTTCTCTAGAAGCAATCTCAGGCACAAATTTTGGTGGTTCGGTCGCTTCAAAAGAACCCTCTTGATCTAGCGTTCACCTCAGCGGTGGCAAAGGTGGCTCCAAAGTAACTGGCGGTAGGCCCCGAAGCCTACACGAATGATGGAGTTGTTGATATTCCACCTTGTGAAATGATCAATCGACACTCTAAGTTTAAGCTAGTGAGAGAAACATAACACACACTAAAAATTCCCTAAAGGAAAATTAAGCAATCAACTGACTAGCAGGAAGAACAATTATGCCAATCGACACTAGAGAAACTTAACGGTGCAAGTGTAACTCGAACACGGAAACACCCTCCAGGTATACTCTACAAAGTGTGATCCGACGTCTTCCTAGGTACCGTGGTATACCCCCGTAGTCACATGTGTAAGTCCCTACAAAAATGAAACTAGGTTTCCAGCTCGCAGTTAGTCACCAAGAGGGTACAATCAACAATTGGGTTGATCATAATGAGCAATATAAAAAAATTCTGAAGCCTTTCAAGGGTACCGAAGGAAAATGGTATGCAAGACAACTGAGGATCCTGAACAGATTCAAGGTCCTGGAAGATCTGTAGTCAAATGTGGTCAGTAAATATCCCAATAATGACCCTCAATATACGATCCCCACTACATTTGGTCCAGCTTTGGAGGGGTTATCTCCTCTAGCTTTCCTCACGCGAACTCGTGTTTAGCCCTTGTGTTAGAGGGGGTCCTGGACAAATATTATGAAATTGGAATTTTACACTCCCTATCACAGACTCTTAAGTTTATTTAAATGGCCTTGAAGAGTTTCCTCTCCACACCTTTTTCAAGGCCCTAAAGCCTAGACTACTTGGTGTACCTTATAAACAAAAAAGACTAGTTGATTTTAGAATTAATCATTGATTTTAAATAGCTTAATTAGTCATGGGGTACGGAAGTGAAACTCGTGGTGTTCTTGAGAGACGAAAGAGAAGAGTTAATAAGTTTTTAGAACACTGTGCATACAACAAACTATTTTCTACAACCAAAAAATGGATTTTTAACTTTGAAGGTGAAAACTTTTCAAAATATAGACCAAGATCCTAAAATGCAATTTTTCCTAGAATGCTTTTTCATTTCAAAATGCAATGCAAACTACTAGAACTTTCAAGGAAGAAGCCTAAAAGGAACTTTGGAATAAGAAATATTTTATTTTTTAGAAACAACCTATGCTACTAACACCAAACAAACATGCATAATAAAATGCAAATGTAGTTAATGAATTGCAACAATTTATTTGATTTTTATATGCTTAGAAATGAAAATAACAAGCAAATGATATATTTTTTTTCAAATCATAATAAAGGGAAAGAAATGATAAACCAAAGACTAACACAAACCCTAAACCACTGCTTGAAAGCAGGGATTCACTGGAATCCACAGGAGGACCTGAATCTTACAAGCTCACCCTTAACCTCGACAACAAACAAAAGAGATAATTAAACAAAAATATTTTTTACAAGTTCAAAGATAATTTGAGCCTAAAACCTAGCCAAACACAGCCAATCAAAGACCATAGAAACTCAGGAAGACCTGAGAAACCAAGAGCTTCCTAAAAGGAAAGAAAATTCTTTTGAAAAAACTCTTCTAGATGAGAGAGACATGTTCTTATCAAAATCAGCCCGTGTATGTACACTGACTATGTATAATGAAAAACACGTATGTACGCGGGCTGGGCATATAAAAGGGCGTGCACATTGTTGAAAATTTTCAAAAAAGAAAAAGATTCAGACAGACCAGTCAACTCAAGTAATTTGGTAAGCACCAGTAAGGTGACTAGAGACCCAAAAAGACTCAGAAAACTTAAACAAATAAGAATTCAAGCCAAAAAAAATATTTCCTAAAAAATACCCTAGAGAGACTCTCTAGTGGAGTCACGAATTCTTCTATGGGGAAAATCCCCTTAATCTGGGTCTAGCGACTAGGCAGAGCCTTGACACCTTAAAATACAAAAAATGTTGTATTCTACCCCAAACCACACACAACCTTACAATAATTAAGGGAAGATAAATAAGATAGAATTGTGTACCTTAAGTCCTTACGGCTGATGTCGATCCCTTTCGATTGATGTCCGCTCCAAGATTGTAGGCATCCTGCTGAAGCTGGCCTGAAAAAATGCTTACAGAACAATCTAGGACAACATATACTTAATTATCAAGATTATATAAAGAGTTAGTTATTCATGAAAAGATACATAAACATAAACACATAGACATAATATCTGTGACAAGAACTTTTCTCTTTTATTAATAAAAAAATTGGAGGTCTCTCCACAAACCTCGCATGGGTTCCTTTACTGTGTCTCCAAGTGCACTATTCCCAATACAATCTTCACCACCAACATGGCAACATAAGGAGAAAAGGATGGATGGTATAAGGAATATGGATGGAAGGGAATGCTAAGGATAAAACTCAGAGAAAAATGCAGAAGGCTTGGGGAACAAGGGAGAAAATTTGGCATAGTTCTCTTGCGTCTAGTTTGATGTATCCAAATGACCCCCCTAGGGCCTTATTTATATGAGAAAAACATGGTTAATTCGTTGCCAGAAGGGCTACAGGAGGTAGGATGGTTGCAAAACCTAAGATAGCTTATAAACTCCACCGGAAAGTGCATATTTTATATTTTTTGTCACATTTTAGAGTACATGCGTGCTTTTAGTAGTGCAACAAGCATATGTACGTGGGCTTTCAGGTATGCAACTAGCGTATGTACACACTCTTCCTATACAACAGGGCACGTATTCCAAGTAAAAAAATGTTTTTTGAGAAGAACGATCTTGCATGTACTTTTCTTGCATCTCACAAGCTTATGAGCCCCCGGGTTGATGATTTAATGTCTGTAATTTATACATATAAATATCCCCACAATCGTTTTCATGGATTCACTGCTTTTACATCTCAATTGTGAACACACGGTATTCCTTTATTCTTACCTTTCTTTTTTTGTGTCAAACTCTCTTCCTTTTTCTTCACTTCTCTTCTACTACTACATTCTTTTTGCTTCTTCTACTTTCTTAATTTTCCTTGTCTTTTTCTTCTTCCCTCTTGCTTCATTTTTTCATGCCCAAGATTCTATCTTTTTCAATTTTCTTTCACCATCCTCTTCTACCATGGAGTCTACATCTTCTTCTCTTTTCTTCATCTTCTTTCATCTCGCTTTGGCTACATCATCTCTGTCAAATTCTGACTCTTTATGTCTTATATTTTCCTTTATACCCGCAAACTTCTTCATTCACCTTAAATATCATGCATACAAAATATAGATTTCTTGTTGGAGTGACGTCACCATACAACAAAACATCTATGACATTAGATTGACAAACTTAATTGACTCACCAATGTCATGACTTAAACTTGACTTGACTCACTTTTCCTTAAAAGAATTAACAATATCAATGATATAAACATGGAATGTAAGGTACCATCGAACATACACCCAAAGTTTAACTTACATTTAACACTGACTTGACTAGATGCTTGACATCAATAAACATCAACATGACTTTGAATTCGTTTTTGACTTTTACCAAAACTTCATTACTTTTAACTTTAACTTTGTCATAAGAACTTTGCACTCATTTGATAAAACAAACCTTGCATACGGCGACAATGCTCCAGAATCACCACCACCCTATACGATTTTCACTAATAGACTCCAGATCCTAATGGACATATGTCTTAATTATTCAATGGTAGTGGCGGCTCTATCAATTGCAATAGACCATAATCGCATTCCCGACTCCCCCTCCATCTCATTTAAAATTTGACTCACCCTCCATCTCATTCATTCATGACTCTTATCTATAGTGAATTTTAAACTATATTTAAACTGGATTTCGTTATTATTCACTATAATACCTTCATTTGTATGAACACAAGATAATTTCATTGGGATATAACTATTAATTGATGTTAATTCAATCATGGTTAACAATTATTGTGTTAGCCTACAAAGCATTTTGTAAGGAATTGTGTCAATTTCTCAAGTGGTCAACTACAATTCTCTTTAGAATACAAATCATTTTTTTATTAGTTGACTCAGCTACCGCATTACCTTGGGGGTAATAGTTAGATCAATATTGTAAGATAATCCCTTGTCTAAAGCAAACTCAGTTAACTTCAAAGAAGAAAAGTAAGTATGATTATAAAAAACAAGCATTGATGGGATGACGAACCTTGTGATCAAATGGTGCTCTAAGAAATGGATGAATGCTTCCTCAGTTACCTCAGTCAAAGCTACTACTTCAATCCATAGTGTGAAATAATCTATGGTAATAAGGATGTATTTGTGTTTCCTATTGGAGTTTGGTTTGATTTCAACAATGGTATCCATACCCCATTTCTTGAAAGGTTCCTTGATTATCATAGGTTGCAGAGGAACAATAGGTTTCTTCTCCCTTCTAGCACATAACTATTAACATATCTTGCATTTTGGGTGTATGTGTGTGCATCTTTGAACATCGTTGGCCAGTAAAAACTAGCACTCAATATTTTGTGAGTTGTTGTTTCTCTAGAGAAATGTACTCTAGCTTGACCATCATGTAGTTCTATGAGGATTTTATCATCATCATGTTTCTCAAGGCATATGATAAATATGACATTGCAATTTTTTTGAAACAAGATTCCATTGGTTCGCTGGAAATGAGATGACCTGAGCCTTAGTGCTCTCTTCTATTTCTAATTCAGATGGTTGGGAGGAGTGCCTTTTTGTAGATATTATTTCAACTTGTTGTACAAGATTTTGTGTCGATGAGAACATACAAAATGTCCTGGGTGTTGTTGATGGGAGGAATGGAAAAATCCTCACTCAAGCATTTTCGAATCTCACTAGGCTAGGTGAGATAGGCGAGATTATCACCCTGGGCTTATAGCCTGTTAAAAATCTCAATCAGACCTCAAGAAATAAGTTCTTGGATCTGATGTTATTATATAAATATGTGTGCTTTTATGTGAAATGAGATTTTTTAAGTAAAAATGTGTTTGCAAAAATAAAATTTATAAAACAATTGAAATAAGTAAATGCAAGATAACATAAATCTGAAAATTCAACACACAAGTCTCATAAATGAGAAGAAATCAACAAATAATTTTATTGATATCAATCTGTGTTACAACCAAGTTTATCTTTTCAAACGACTGCAAGGGTTTGGATTGGAATTAGACTTACAAGTATACAATGTTATTTGATTCATACATAGACAATTAGTGTCTCAAAAGAAGAAGACTATAACTGAAAATTGAACTAGATCAATCCAAGCTACAACTGCATCATAGTCTTGACTTTGCAAAACTAGCATTAATCGACACTGAAATTAAATTCAAGATTTCTAATTAAGACTAAATAGATTTTCAAGATGAATGAATGACATTTGGAGCATGCCAATAATCAATCCTTCTCAGTCCTTTCTTCGCCACCTTTAGAATAACCCTGTTATCAACAATATAACTTTGTTCTAAAGAAACTCAGAAATGAATGAATGAACATGTATTCTCACTCGAGGAGAGAGAAAACTGTATCATCTCTCTCTCTCTCTCTCTCTCTCTCTCTCTCTCTCTCTCTCTCTCTCTCTCTCTCTATTTTCTCATGTTCTTCATTTGTATTCTCTCTATTTTCTCATGTCCTTCATTTGTCTTGTTGTCCTCTTATGTCTTCAAAATGTAGCTTGAGTGGTTCAACTACTTTTTTGTTATAAAGTTAAATAAATTTAGTGGGGGAAGACAATTTTATTTTATAATAAGGGTAAACAATACATAATAAATAATAGGTGAGGTTCCTCTAAGTCTTTATTCCTTTATTTTCAACATTTCCCTTGTAACTCCAAAATTTATTTAAACACCATGCATATATCAGCATCATGAAATATACAAAAAAAAAAACAATATGAACATGCCACATCATCAAACACTTGTACCTCCCAAAAATATTATAATGACATGATATTAAAAGTTTTTCAAAAACAATACCATGTGTTTGTTGTCCCAAAAATATGCATCAAATGTCAAGGTAGAAATGCCATCATACAAACTTTAAATAAATTAGAAATAATATTTTTTGTTTGATGTTGCCTCTCTTTGTTTACTCCGCTTTGAAAGAGAAGCCCCATGCTTAAGTAAGTCTATATCAACATACTTGTTTTCTTCTACTTTCTCAATCTTAGGGTGCATATCATTAAAAGTAATTTTTCTTTCATTACTTTTAGCTTGAACTAGAGGTTGTTTTGATTGTACCGACGAGGCTTTAGATGATTTAGAGATTGGGGAATTTGCAGGTTGTTTTTCATTGTCTAATTGAGGTTTAGTGGGAAATACTTTGTACTTTCTAGGAACTTGGACACAAATGTTAGATTTTCATTAGTTTCGTTAACATTAGATTTACAATGCATTTTTATCTTCTTTTAACATTCAATAATCATATAATAAATATATAAGCAACATATAAACAAGCAAAAGAAGACACAAAGATTTATCCTGGGAAAACCCCAAACTCGGGGAAAAACCCAACCAACATTTTTTAGAGAGAATATTCCAATACAACCATGAACAAGATCTAATCACAAGAGAAAACCAACAATGAAGAACCCCGATAACGAATATTGATCTCTTCTTCTTGTCAAACCCTAGCGAGGGTAGACAACTGATCAACACCATAGAAATTGCACCATGATAACACAACACAGAGCTGGCACCAAGATAGGTGCATCACTATAACTGGCACCACAGAGCTGGCAACACTAGGAACTGATAACTGCAACCACAACTGCTACTGTAATTGATAATTGGCACGAAGCAACTGAGCAACACCACACAACCTTAGCGCAACTCCTCTAGAGGTAGCACCCATGAGAAATCACCAAGATCCACCAAGAATATCCTTCCCCAAGTGGGGCGCACTCTCCAAGAGAACCAGAGACCAGAAATAATGAAATTGTTGCAAGTGCAATTGCAACTGCCTAGTGCACACTCTAGAAAGAGAATTGTCTCACTATACAAATGAACTGACCCAAACTTGTATTTATACTAATCTGGGTGCCTGTCTGGGGCCGACTTCTTATTATGGGTCTTCAAATTTACTTTATTATTTCTGTGGGCCAACTTTTCTTCCTAGAAATTATATTTCCACTTTATTATTATTTCTAGTGGGCTGACTTCTCTTATGTGGTCTTCTATTTCAATTTATTCTTTTCTAGGGTGTTCTTCAACTATTCAATGGTCTTCCTATGGCTTCTTGGAATCTTCTTCTTCTTCTCTAAGAAAAGTTGTCTAGGAGGGAATACCTCCCACAACTACCAAAACATCAACACTCCCTCTTAGCTAGGGAGGTATTCTTCCATGATGTTTTCTTCTAGTAGTCCATTGACTACCCTACAATCATCTAGTAGCCTCAAGGCTACCACCATGGATCAATAACTCCATCCTCTAGTATATTCTATATGACTATGTTGCAATCAAATAGTAACACTAAGCTACTACCATGCCATCGGTAGCTCGAATCATCTGTCACAGTCTCCAAGACTACGCTATAATCATCTATTAGCACACAACTACCCATATTGTTCAGTAGTACACAATTACTTCCATAGTCCTCTTGGCTTTGCTATGATGTTCCTTCTTCTTTTTTTGTAGTCTTATTCACACCCATCCACCTCACATGGTATGGGAAAGACTTCCTCCATAGCCCCATTCACACATAGCCACCTCATATGGCTTAGGAAAGGCTATCCCATGGTCCAAGATGTTAAAGTTTAAGATATTATTAGGTTACTTTCAATTTACTAGATAACAATAGCATAGACAGGATCACTGAGAGAAACACAATCACAAGATTACACAAGCATTTATCCTGGGAAACCCTCAAGGGGAAGAAAACCCAACAAAACTTCCTTAATATAGATAGCCAATATAATGCCAAGATAATGAACTAGACAACAGAGAATATCCAACACTGAGCAACATGCCTCTCTCTCTTCCTTCTTTCAGCAACCGACAACTGCAACTTCCTTCAAAACTTGCGCACTAGATGAGTGAGTTGAGTGTGTGTGTAAATGAGGCGCTGGCCTCTCTTATTTATACAATTGTGGCACGTGTGGAAGTGTCTCTTCACTGGCAGGGCCAACTTCTTCTTATGGGTGGTTATAACCACCTTTAATATATTCTGGGGCTGAATTCTTATTTATCCTATTACAGTTAGGGTTTGACCAATCCGCAAAAGGGGATTTGGTCATTTACAATACCCGACACGATCAATCTACAAAAGGGGATTGATCTAATCAATAATAAATATATTTTATCTTTATCCACAAAAGGCGATAAGAATATTCTTTGCAGTTACACAATATTTTAACACTCCCTCTTAACAAGAAGGATATTCTTTATCTTTTGACAGGTCACTGGATGTCGACATCAACTAGGTAGCAACATCCACTGGATAACATAATCAACTGGGAAACATCATCAACTGGGTAATCATCATTAACTGGATAATTGGAGGCATCCACTTGATCATCTAGCATCATGATCATTGATTGGCATATCTATAAATCATCGGAAGTTTTGTTCTCTTTATCTTCGCGCAGAAGATACTTTTTCTTTCGTTCGTCTTCATGCAGAAGATACTTTTTCTTTCGTTCGTCTTCACGCAGAAGATACTTCTTTCTTATCTTCACACAGAAGATGTCCTATGAGTTTTTCCATTCTTTTTGTGTTCTCCCTTCTTTTGTAGTCATCTATCTCACCCATCCATTGGGGAGGACTACTACCATAGCTTCACTCCTAATCATCCCACATGAACTAGAGAAGACAAGATGCTAGCCTGAGCAAGACTAGACTCCCTTTCCATGATCCACACAGGATCGCGACATAAACCTCAAGAGCCAACTAACCATTCCACATGGTCAAGGTTTGTGTTCCAGGCTACTCAATCCTTGGCCAGAGGAGAGTATCTTCTCGCTGCCCCTTGGAGAAACATCCACATTCCTCTCTACGAGGGTGGTCACACCCCTCTCTACGAGGGTATTCTAGCATGTCCCTAGAGTATCCAAAACTCAACACTTGGATAGAGGCCAACCTTGGCAAATTTATCATTCCCCTTCTCTACGAAGGTCTACCTGTGGGATAGCTCTTTCCTTCTATATGAAGGTCTAGCTATGGGATTTGAAAAAATCTATTTTGGTCTAAAATCGTTTCATGGTATAATACCATGCTACTCATCTGTTGGGCACCATCCATCTACTGGATAGCTTTCATCTTGATAAAAATATCTGGGCACCATCCATCTTCTTTTCTAACTGAATCAAATCATGATCCTTCATTTCGAATTCAGAGACATGGGTCCCTCTTGCACCAAGCTAATAGCTTCTAATCATCATCCTTGAAGTTTTCTTCTGTAATATCTTGGGTGCCTTCTTGAGTTCGAATATTTCTTTCTTTTTGTCTTCATACTGGATCAACCTTCTCCCTCTGCATATATAAGAACGGTATTGGAGCAACTTGTAGTTACCTGCATCTCATCCACTATATCTGAGTATCCATCTTTTTCTTCATCTTGAATATTTCTGCTCTGCATCTTTGGGAGCCTCTTGCTCCTATATAAATACTGGATATTGTCTTGTCTTTACTGGATATCATACGTCCTTCTCGTTTTGTCTAACTTCTGCAAGTCACGACATAAGTTATTTCTTCTAAGACTTGTAAACTTACTTACAATATGCTTTCTTTGTCACTCTCATGAGTGATCATACATGAAATACATGTTTTATCTCTTTCTTCATCCTCTTCTTTGATACTTCCTTCATAAGTCTACATAGACACTAAAATAAAACAAGGTTAATTAGCATTCTCACAAAAATCTAACTTGTAATGATAAAGTATTAAAGTAAACAAGATACTAAAAATAAACACGAATACTTATCTTTTGTTTTTGTGTGGGGAGGCTCCATGGACTCCACCATTAGCTATCAACTATCTTCAACTTAAAGTACATAATCCTTAATTTCTACTAAATCTTTCTTTGAGGGAGGAGATTCCTCTTCCTCTGCCACATGTGCTCGATGCTTTATTTTCCCTTTTCCTTGAGGACATTCATAGGAAAAGTGTCCCAACTTTTGACAGTTGTAGCATCTAATCTTTGAAACATCTCTCTTCTTATCTGGAACTCTTACAGAGTTAGCTTCTTTATTGTTCCTCCTGAAGGAACTTCTTTTATTCTTTTGAACTGTAAGAGCTTCCTCTTTGTCAACAATTAATCTCTTTTGTTGGTCTGCAAGTCTAGATTCTTCGTGTGTGCAGTCTGCCCATAACTTATCAAAATTGGGTAACTTGCTTCTTGCACACACTCCTTGTACAAAGGGAATCCAAAATGTTGAAAACCCATTTAGGGTTGTGGTTACAAGTTCTTTGTCACTAATGACATCTCCAATAGCTGCAAGTTGATCTCTGATCTGAGAAACTCTCATAAGATAGGATGTGACAGATTCTGAGTTGTCCATCTTCATATTATGAAGTTGATTTCTTAAGGTAAGATTTTGGCTAATGTCTTTTCTTTCATATAATCTGTTGAGTGCTACATACATTTTCCTTGCTGTCTGTAGTTTGGATATGTGAGGGATCAAGTGATATTTTACTGAATCTGACACGATTCTCTTTGCTTTCTTTTCATTCTTCTTATGCTTGGTCTTTTTCTCTTCTTCATCTGGTTCTGGTACACCCATTGTAACATGTTCTAGGAGATCATTTTTGTCTAGAATCATATGCAACCTATGCTTCCAAGATCTGAAGTTTCTAGATCCTTCCAACCTATCTTCTACCCTCATGATGGTAGTCATTCTTTCTTGTAGAAGAAACCCTAGCCCTTCGGGCTATAGAAATAATAAAAAAATCAAATTACTTGGATTTGAAAACTGAACTCACCAAAAGATGCGCTGGACTGAGGCAAGTAGCCTGGTGTGTTTAGATTTTATAAAATCCAACTTTTACCCCTCCAAACTTGATCTACGGATTTTTGGACTGGTACATCCGGTACACTGGTACTTCTGGTTTTCTAGTACTTTGTGAAAACTAGGGTTTCACTTTCTGGGAGATCTAGCCACTGAAAAAGTGCACTGAGGATGCCAAAATGTTCCTTGAGGTAGGGAACACCTTTCTAGATGGATTTGAGGCTGAAAACCTTCTTTAATAAAAAAAACCTGATTTTCATGTATGACAACAGTGACGTTTTTCTTTTTTCTGTGAAAGATGATCTCTTCAGCTTAGCTCTAATACCATGTTAAAGTTTAAGCTATTATTAGGTTACTTTCAATTTACTAGATAACAATAGCATAGATAGGATCACTGAGAGAAACACAATCACAAGAGTACACAAGCATTTATCTTGGGAAACCCTCAAGGGGAAGAAAACCCATCAAAACTTCCTTAATATAGATAGCCAATACAATTCCAAGATAATGAACCAGACAACAGAGAATATCCAACACTGAGCAAGACACCTCTCTCTCTTCCTTCTTCCGGCAACCAACAACTGCAGCTTCCTTCAAAACTTGCACACTAGATGAGTGAGTTGAGTGTGTGTGTAAATGAGGCACTGGCCTCTCTTATTTATACAATTCTGGCACGTGTGGAAGTGTCTCTTCATTGGCAGGGCTGACTTCTTCTTCTGGGTGGTTATAACCACCTTTAATATATTTTGGGGCCTCTTTAATATATTCTGGGGCTGAATTCTTAATTAGTTGATTACAATTAGGGTTTGACCAATTCGCAAAAGGGGATTTGGTCATTTACAATACCCGACATGATCAATCCACAAAAGGGGATTGATCTAATAAATAATAAATATATTTTATCTTTATCCACAAAAGGGGATAAGAATATTCTTTGCAGTTACACAATATTTTAACACAAGACCATGCTCCAAGTATTATTCGCACCTAGCCACATCGCATGACATAGGAAAGACTTGCCACAAGTCTTATTCACACCTAGCCACCTCACATGGCATAAGTAAGACTTGTACTGGGCTGTGATGTTTCTCCTCTGCTAGTAGTCTTATTCATGCCTACCCACCTCACATGGTGTAGGAAAGACTATGACCATAGCCCCAATCACACCTAGCCACTTCACATGGCTTAGGTAAGGCTATGCCATGGTCCCATTCACACCTAGACACCTCACATGGCATAGAAAATACCATGCTACAAGTCCCAATCATACCTAGCCACTTCACATGGCATAGGCAAGACTTGTACTGGATACTCATTGCTCCCTCAACCACTTCACATGACTGATATAGGAAACCCTTGGCTAAAGGGGGAGATCACTGTAGGAGAAACATCAAGCCTCCCTCTCAATGAGGGTGGATATCCTGCATCACGCCAAGTTTGTCTCTAAATTACTCATACTTAACTTTAGACAAAGTCTTGGTGAGAATGTCTGCTATATGCTCATCAATGGATATGTAACGGAGCTCCACAACTCCTCTCTCCACTATGTCTCGTATGTAGTGGTATTTGATCTCTATATGATTCGACTTGTCATGAAACACATGATTCTTTGACATCTTTACACAACTTTGATTGTCACAGTGTATCAAAATTGGCTCTAACTCTAGATCAAATAACCCTGCAAGCAACTTCTGGAGCCACACCGCTTCACAAATTCCAACACTGGCTGCAATATACTATGCCTCTATTGTACTAAGTGCCACTGACATCGGATTCCTACGTAACCATGAGATCATGCCTGATCCCAAACTGAAGCAACACCATGAGGTGATTTTCCGGTCCACTGCAATCCCTACCCAGTCGAAGTCTGTATAACCCTACAACTTCACATCTCCATCCAAGACATATCTCAATCCATATCCAAATGTAACATGTCAATACCTCAACACATGTTTTTCAACTATCCAATGTACATGTATAGGCTCAACCATATACTAACTCAAAGTGCTCACTGCAAAACATATGTCTGTTATGGTGTTAACCATGTACATCAAGGATCCAATCAACTATCTGTACATCGTAGGATCCACCAAATATGAATATGAATCACTGGAGAGCTTTAGGTTTTTCATCATAGTTGTGGCCATGGAATTGCAGTCCATCATCCCAAATATCTGCAAGATCTCAACAATATATTTTCCTTGGCTAAGGAAAATCTTATATGGCCTTTTCCACACCTCCAATCCTAAGAAAAAATGCATCAGACCTAGATCCTTCATCTCGAACTCTGAAGTGAGTTCCCTCCTGCACCCATCTCTCAGATTCTCATCCCCTGTAAGAAAAAAGTCATCCAATATTAAGGGGAAACCATCCCCAATCTCATCAAAATAATTGTCTAGCATATCCTGCCCTGGGTGCCTGCTTAAGCCCGTACAAAGCCTTCTTCAATCTGTAGACATGAGACTCCTTCTCATGTATCTTGTGGCTGCTCTATGTAAACTTCTTCTGGCTACTGGAGCAAGTGTCTCATCATAATATTCTCCCTCTTGTTGGGATAATCCTTTGGTTAAAAATCAATCTTATACATCTCTATGTTGCCATCTGCAACATGCTTGATCTTGTAGATCAACTTGGAAGTCACCACTGACTTCCCTTCTAGTCTTGGAACCAAGGAAAAAATCTATATCCCAGTCCTTCTTAATGGATTCCTCCTCTGTCACTATAACAAAGTCTATTGAAACAAGGGAATCCTCCCAAGATATCTCACATCTCCTAGAAGTCTATGAAGCTACAATCTAGCCTCCTCAACTCATGGCATCTTCCTTCCAGTCCTGGAAGACGTCTCTCTCTTCCATTTGAATTTGAGGAGGAATAGTTTTTGAATGAAATTATTTAAGCCACTAACTCTCTTTGATATCAGGCTCACTCTGAAGCTTGAATCCCTCTGAGTCTATATAATCTTCGGAGCCATCTATTCCCTTTGCATGTGTTGACCTCCTATGAAGTTTGATCTCCTATGAACTCTCCTGTGGAGGCTGCTCCTCCCTATTGGATCCTGAGGGATGACTCCCTCTAAACTCTATATCCTTTTGAGATGGTACTTGGTGGGTGGCCTAACTCATCACTGGTGGAGCCGTCTTCTCCTCCCCATGATATGGCTCATCAATTCCATATCTATGTATCACCTTTTCATCCTACAAAGTATCACAGGACCATGTTGGTCTCTTCCTGGTCTTTACAACGATTCTGAGTAGGCCCTTCTGGCTTTACTAAATCTTCCTAATGATCTGAAGAGTGATAAACTAAACTAGAGGAATCTGTACAGACATTTTTGGAGCCTTCTGCTCCTTACAATCAATCTCCATATGAGATACTTTGTATCCTGCAAAAGTACCCTTCTTGCAAGAAGGTTTTAGATTCATACTCTTCTTCTTTGGTACATGGATGTATACGGTCATTTATACAACTTATTATATAGATAGTTTTCTCCATGTCTCAAACTAGAGACCATCTAATATGTTTCCTCCTACAACCAACTCCCTCTCAGATTTATCACCCGTGACCTTCCTGGAACAAGAGCAACAACAAGTGAAAAACAACAGACAAGAATAATACTCTTATAATAAGAACAACAATAAAAACAAGAATGAGAAAAAATTGTCACAATAGCTCCTTCTCAGAGCTATCACTTGTGACCTACTTGGAACAAGAGACAAACAAAAAATACAATACTAAGAATTAAGAACAACACTCTTCCAGTGTTGTGACCAATCATTCCTCCATGTAACCTACCCAGAACAAGAAAGAAGAACAACAACATTTCCATGGTATCCTCCATGGGATTTACAAGATAACCTTCCTGGGACAAAGTCAACAACCAAGAAGATCTCCTAGTGGAGATCAATTTATCTTGTAAACAAGTGCATCATTAATAATGAACAATGAACATTTATTTAATGATCATCATGCCAACAATATTCATTTTTTACAAAACATTTGATACCAATAGTAGTAATAGAACTCTAAAGACTTCTATTCTAGTTACAACACTTACTTAAGCTGTGGAAATATAAAATATCAAACCTGATATGCAAACTTGGACTCTAGTTGTTGTTGTCCCATTTGAGTTGTCATATACTATAGGAGACATCGTCACTACTGCCTCCAACTCTTAGGCTTCCTCATAGTGTACTAGATCTAAGATCCCTTTGGATCTATTGTCATTGCTTGGATAAATGTTCTTTTTCCAAGTGTACGTTTCTTGCAAACACCCTCATATTATATAGAAGTGCACCATCCAACTTGTATTCTAATACGAGACATTACATTAACAAGAAAAAGTTAGAAATATGAATCAAAAGGTTCAATGTCCAGGAAAACCAGGAAAATGTCAACAAGCCTAAAACCCTAAGAATTCAATTTTGACAGAAAGTCAATCTGAGAAGTGAAATAGGTGCACTAGAGTAGGGAAAATTGATCAATGGTGGAGTTTGTCCCAATCGAATTTATAAGAAGTGCTCAATGAGATGGACAAAGAAAACTGTGCAACGAAAAATCTCAACAATGTGGAAAATCTCATGATCTTCCTTCCAGTGGTAAGATTGTTTTGAAGGAAACCTGCTCTGAAACCATGTTATATTTTCATTAGTTTTGTTAACATTAGATTTACCATAACATTTTTATCTTCATGTAACATTCAATAATCATATTTTGAAATATATAAGAAAACAGATAAACAAGCACAAGAAGACACAAAGATTTATCCTGGGAAAACCCCAAACTCATGGAAAAACCCAACCAACTTTTCTTAGAGAGAATATTCCAGTACAACCATGAACAAGCTTTAATCACAAGAGAAACCCAACAATGAAGAACCTTGATAACAAATACTTATCTCTTCTTCTTGTCAAACCCTAGAGAGGGTAGACAACTAATCAACACCACAAAACTTGCACCAAGATAACACACCACATAACTGGCACCAAGATAGGCACATCACTAGAACTGACACCACTGAGCTGGTGCCACTGATAACTAGTAATTGCAACTGCTACTACAACTAATAATTGACACAGATCAACTAAGAAACACCAAAAACAATTAGCGCAACTCCTCCAGGTGAAGTGCCCAAGAGAAATCACCAATATCCACCAAGAATATCCTTCCCCAAGTGGGGCACACTCTCTAAGAAAACCAAAGACCAATAATAGTGAAACTGCTGCAACTGCAACTAAAAATGCCTAGTGCGCACTCTAGAAGGAGAACTATCTCACTATACAAATGAATTGAATGATACTTGTATTTATACTAATCTGGATGCTTGTATGGGGCCAAATTCTTATTCTGGGTCTTCAACTTTACTTTATTATTTCTATGGGACGACTTCTCTTCCTAGAAATTATATTTCCACTTTATTATTATTTCCTGTGGGTCAACTTCTCTTCTATGGTATTCTATTTCACTTTATTATTTTTCAGGGTGCTCTTCAACTGTTCAATGGTCTTCCTTTGACTTCTTGGAATCTTCTTCTTCTCTAAGAAAATTTTTCTAGGAGGGAATACCTCCCACAACTACCAAAACATCAACAAGAACAAGCCATAGAAGCAACAAATGCAACATGAGGCATAGAATGCATAAGAGGAGGTGGTGGAAATGGGTTATTTTACCAACGGGCTATGCTCGAAGGAGGATTTGCAAGAATTTTTTTCTAGCCATCTTTGACTAGATGCATAAGATGTTTGGGAAAATTAGCAATACTCAGATGAGGTTATTGCAGGGGAGGAGCAAGAGTAGTAGAGGTGGATGTAAGACAGGGTGTCCAACAAGGTTCAAGTATATAGTTTGCACCAACTGATTGAACTCTTATGAATTTCTATAAAAGTGTATTGAGAATCTCATCCTTTTGTTTCTTCCTTGCTATCCAAAAATATTAGGAAATCTTTCTCTCTAGCCTCTGTTACCCCTGTTTCCACTGTGATTACTTCCACGGCTGAAAACTCTCATATATATTCCATCACCATAACATTAGATTAATGCAAAATAACAAAGAAATATACAAACTCAACATGATAAACATCAATTACAAATTGTTAAACATGATTAAGTTATGGCTCCGAGTAGCCCAATCATTAAGAATAAAATAGAGAGATGAATGGATAACTGAAAAACAAAGGAAGAAAATCCATAACTCTGCAATTATCCAACTTTCCATTTCATATTTCAACATCTGAACTTGACAAGCTTCTTTAAAACACCTATGTACATAAACAATTGTTGTTTCTTTAAACATATGAACAAGGAAATGTATGAAAAAGAGGAATATACACATGACTAGAAAAAATTACAAGGGGGTTATATTTTGTGGAAAATGATGTAATGAAGGGAATGCATGAAAGTTTTTGTTCAATATTTAAATCGATTCAGTCTTCCTTGTACATTTCCAATACAATATCAATCAACATGAAACCTTTCAAGACATTAATTACATTATATTTTTACAGTTATGCTGGAAACAAAGTTTATAGCAACCCAATAACATGCCCTCTCACAACACTCTTTTCTGTCCAAATAACTCTTCATCATTCATAACTGACGACCAAATATGACGTATATCCTTTAATTACATAAACAAGGGAAAAGAAAGTAAAAAATTCATTTTATATTGTTAGATTTTGGTAGCTCGGTGGTACTTCTGCATCTATTGTGCCTAGGCAGGAGTCTGAACAAATAACTCTCTCTAGTGACTTTATGAAGTGATTTTATAAAGTCAAGTTGAGCCTTTTAATATTTAATGGGTAAAAGTGACTTTATGAAAAGTGGGTCACTTAAGTGATTTAACTAAACTCAATGAAAGATTAAGTCGTGATCGTTGATCTCAAGGGAAGGTGAAGAGTCACTCAAGGGATACCAAGGGTTAGAATATTTACTCATTAATGAGTAATAAAAGGAACACTAGAGGAGAGATGGGGCGCACCTTTTGAGGAGAGTGAGAGAGGAAGTTGAAGAGACATAATTTCGTAGAGAGTTGATCTAGAGGAATGAGTAGCCCAAAGGGAGAGGCATGAATCCAAAGGAGGGAAAGAGGAACACATCCCAAGAAATATAAGCATTAAAAGAGGGCAATACAACTAGTGTTTGGAACTAACATTGAGGAAGCCTTTTTGCTAATTATAGGCACGATTTCCAAGGCACTAGGAGACATAAATTCATACAACTAGGTGCAGTGGTTAAGCACGGGAATTGAGGACATATTTGCTGTCAAAATAAGGTCGTATAGTACAACCGTACAACATAAATAATGGCATGATTTGAGGTATAAATTAGGTGCATTTTTATGAGGGTCTTTGGCACATATTTCGAGGAGGTCTGTTGGTTTTGTTTACTAGTTATTGCTGTACATTTTATGCTGATAATGTTGTTGCTGTAAAACTTAGAATTTTCCCAAGAGCTCAATAAGAAAAATCTCTCCTAGACTAGTTTTCCCCTTTTGGGTTTTTCTAGGGACATTGCCCATAAATTTCATGTGTTCAATGTGGTGAATGTGATGTTGTTCATTTACTTTTCTGCTGTTATAATTTTCAGATTACTTAATCTTTTGTATTTCCACTCATAGTTACAATAAATGCATGCGGTAGCCTTGCTTTATTGGTGAATAAATGTAGGAGGTTGAAATATAATGTTGGCTAAGTGTTTGAGATCAATTTTTAAACATGGTATCATAGCTGGTGCTCTAAAGTTCAAAGGACAATTTGGTACTTGGAACAATAGTGACTTGCTGGGGCATTTTCTTGGAAGGAGGGGAAAGGAGGTTCTTTGTTAGTTGGACAAATATGTCTTCCTGCATCAGTTTTGAAGATAGGTTGGAGGGGATCTCCAACTACCTGAAGTGGAAGGTGAGAATCTCAAGTGTTCTCAAGGAGAACAATTTGTGGTTGTTTGTGGACACCATCATGCCAATACTTACGTCAGATCCCATAGCTCTAGATGTTCATGAAGTGAAGGAAGCTAAGGCTCAGAGAATAATTTTGGATGAAGTTAGAGACCACCTTATTCCACATTTAGATGAGAATAATAAAACCAAGGAAATGTGGGATGCACTGAAGAATTTGTATGAGGTAAAGAATGAGAACCGGAAAATGGCTCTCTGGGACAAGCTCCATAGTACTAGGATGGCCAAGGGAGAGAGTGTGGCCTCCTACCTCACTCGAGTTCTATAGGTGAAGGATGAGTTGGAAGCTATCGAAGAAGTTATTCCAGACTCATATTTGGTGTGTATAGTCCTCAAAGGCTTCACCAAGGAGTGGGAGGTTTTCGTGAAGTGTGTGGTGGGGAGAGAGAAGCTCCCTGACTGGAGAAGATTGTGGGATGACTTTACACAAGAGGAGATATAGGAGTGGTATTAGGAGAAGGTAGTGGATGGTTCAAATGAGAAGGAAATTACTCTTGTGGGAAAGAGAAAGGAGAAGAATAAGGACATGGGTAAAGTGAGATGCTTTACACGTCACAAGACTGGCCACTACTCTATTCAGTGTCTGAACAACAATAAGAAGAATCAGGAACCAGAGGTGTCATCATCAGCTGAGGTTGTTGAGTTTGCAGAGAATTTCGAGAGGGAATTTTCTCTGATGTATGGTCCCTTAGGAAGTGGTTGTCTAACATTCGAGGACATTGAAGTGTGGTTCTTGGAGAGTGGGGCCTCTCAACAAATGATGGGGATGAGGTCTATATTTCTCAGTTTTATAGAGGTCGACTCAGGAAACTATGTGGGGTGTGGGGCTAGCACAAGGCATGTTTCAGTTGTGGAGGGAGTTGGAAGTGTTAAATTCCAACTAGAGTTAGGAGGGTATCTGGAGTTGGCCAAGGTTTTATATGTTCCTGAACTACATGTGAAATTTATCTATGTGTCATCTTTTGAGATAGATGGATGTGGTATTTTTTTCTCTCAAGGAATGGTGTACTTATATCTGGAGGGGATCTCTTCTAACATAAGAGTGTTTCTTGGTGTTCGGTAGGAGAGATTGTACATATTACTTGGCCAACTTGTAGTTGGATCCAATGGGTGGTTGGATCCAGATTCATACAGTAGTGAGGCTTCAAAGAAAGGAAACTATATGGCTAAGTCTTCACATCAAATATCAACAGAGGTAATTGGAGATACTTCAAGTTCATAGGGAGCGATGGCTTCCAGTGCAGTAAGAGATTCTACAACAACAAAGGACATGATGAGATTGAAGAAATATTCTGGTGGTACCAGAAGTACCTCCCTCGCTAAAAGGGAGTGGTATATTTTGGTACCTCAGTGATACTTTTGCAACTATTGTTCATAGGCAGGAGTCCAAACAAATAACTCTCTCCAGTGACTTTATGAAGTGATTTCATAAAGTGGCTTTATAAAGTGATTTTATAAAGTCAAGTTGAGATTTTTAATATTTAATGGGTAAAAGTGACTTTATGAAAAGTGGGTCACTTAAGTGATTTAAGTGAACTCAACGAAAGATTAATTCGTGACCGTTGTGTTGATATTTTGATGTAACTATGGAAGATATTCTTTTGTATTTGTATTGGTCAAACCTAGAGAAGGTTATTGTAATCTTATTGTATAAATTAGCTCAAAATAAATTATTATTTTATTATTATCCTTATTGTAAAATTCAAAATATCCCCTCTTAGGGTTGCGAATTTTTGGGAGTCAATTATGTGTATAAATAGAGGTCGAGTTCCACTCATTTGTACACACACACAACCCGCCTTCTCTTATGTATTTGGAGCATAACAAGGAAGTTCTAGCGTAGGAGGTCTTGGTTTCTTAGTCCTTGGTATCTTGGTTTCGGTCTATTTGTGGAGAGCTATAACATGACATTGTACTGGTTGAAGGAATCTATACTGAAAAATTGGTTGTTGGGTTTTCTCCCCCACGAGGGTTTTCTAGGATATATCTTACGTTATGTGATTGTTTATCTTTCAATGATCCTATTACATGCAATTGTTAAAGAATGTTAAAGAAGATAACTATAACTTCTAAAATTCTAACATCGTGTCAGATCAAGCTTGAATAGAAGACCATTCATAGATGTAGAAGAAAAAAGGTGCCGCTTTTCTTGATAGGAGTGGTTTTAGGACAAGAAAATACCACCAACAAGTGCATCGTAGTGGAGGACATATTTTCCATGGATTAGATCTTCAGAATCCAAAATTTGTGATTTAGGGGCAGGATGACTACCAGAACCAAGATTGATGAGAAGATGGAGGGAGTTGACAACTTTAGAGCCTATAGGTATAGATTATCCCTCCTCCTAGAATAACATGATCTAGATAAGTTCACTAAAGAAGAGGTTTCAGAACCATAGGGTGATGAGGCTAAAGCAAAGCACAAGAAGGATATGGTAAAATCAAAGAGGATTATTGCAGAATCCATTAAGGACCATCTTATTCATCACAAATATTCATTATCCACTCCAAAATAAATGATGGATTCCTTAACCCGACTATTTGAAGGAAGCACCATCAACCGAAGAATGACCTTGAGAACTCAGTTAGAGAACGCGAGGAAGCAGAATTCAGAAACCATCCACTCTTACTTCTCAAGAGTGAACCAGATCAAGGAGCGGACATAACCCATTGATGATACAGTGATTGGAGAAGAAATGGTGATGACCACCTCGAATGGCCTCCCAAGTTCATGGGATGCATTTATTCAAGGGATATGCTCAAGAAGGAAGCTACCCAAGTTCAGTAGTCTATGGGAAGATTTCAACCAAGAAGAAGCAAGGATGACATCAAGAGAAGAAAATATAACAGATGATGATAAAGCCCTAGTTGCCCACACCAAGAAAGGAAAGAGAAAGAAAGAACTCTCCTCACCTAAGAAGTTTCAGAAGGGCTGAAGAAATAACCCAAATATCATATGTTTCTATTGTCATAAAATGGGACACATTGCTAGGAATTGTTCCCTCATTCAAAGACCAAGGGAAAATAAAGGAGGTAAAATGCATCATGTTCATACAAATGAATATGATGAGACACCCGAGAAGGTTGCAAAGGAATATGAATCAAGTGATGAGGAGTATGTTTTTATCTCAACCCTTACAGGAAATGTCACTCATGGAAGTGACATTTGGTTGGTGGACAATGGTGCTTCCAAGCACATGAAAGGTTATAAAGAATCCTTATCTAACCTTACTCATAAGGATTCACTGCACAGGGTGAAATTGGGAGATGGCTATCAGTAACCAATCAAAGGAGTAGGAGAAGCATCCTACAAGTTAGACTCAGAAAATCCAATGAAGATGAAGGAAGTTCTCTATGTTTCTGCATTGAAGGAGAACTTTCTCTCAATTTCAACATTGGATGAGAAGGTTTATAGAGTTGCATTTGTTGATGGAAAATTTCTTATGTGGCCTGGAGGGAAGACTTCTGATGATGCTGTGGTTATTGGAGTTCAAGAGGGATGATCCTACAAATTGAAAGGGCGATCAGATTGAAAATTAATTCATGACACTGTGAATCCTAGTGAATTATGGAATAGGAGATTTTCTCACCTACATTACAAGGCCCTACTGAGTGTGAGCAATATGGTGATGAGACTACTAGAGATCCAAGAAATACTAGACGATGTGTGCAAAGGTTGCACACAAGGAAAGAATGTGAAGCAATCCTTTCCCAACAACGATAGCAGGGCCAAAAGAGTATTGCACATAGTGCACTTGGATGTGTGTGGATCGATGTCTACAACTTCACTAATCAAAGCAGAAGATAAATAGCTTGCGATCAGATAATGGAGGAGAATTCACTTCAGAGGAATTCAAAGAATATTGCAAGGAAGGTGGAATTAAGAGGGATATTTCTACTCCCTACAATCCTCAACAAAATGGACTAGTAAAAAGGAAGAATCAAACGATCATGTAAGCACTGAAGGCTATGATCCATGATCAAGATCTACCTATGCATATGTGGGAATAAGCAACAAAGTCTGAAGTGTATGTGCAGAACAAAATTCCCCACAAGTACTTGAAAACAAGACACCAAAGGAGATGTTTTTAGGAGTTAAGCCAGAAGTCAGCCATCTAAATATATTTGGCTTCCCTGTATTTGTGAATGTCCCCAAGGAAAAGAGGACAAAATTGGATCCATCTGAAAAGAATGGAATATTTTTTGTTTACAATTACACATCAAAGGTATACATGATATATATTCCTGGTCACTGGAAAGTTGAGATTAGCTGAGATGTCACCTTCAATGAGAGTGCAACTTTCAACAAATCAAAACAAGACTATGCAAAAGAGGTTCATGAGGAGGAGAATGAAGTTACTAGAGTTCCAGAGGCAGAATCAATTGAACTAGAGGAAATCATTCATTAGAATAATGACATGGCAGAACCTCAGAGGCCAGAAAAGATGCCTTCTTGCAAGAGAAGACTAGCTTGGGAAAAGGAGCTCATCAGAGATGCAGAAATATATGATTCCCCAGAAAATTATCTCAAGGAAAGTAAGAAGCCGAAACCGTATTCCAACTATGTGGCATGTGTGTGTGATATCATGGATATAAAACCATCTAGTTATGAAGAGGCTACATAAAAGAGGGTATGGAAGGATGCCATGGGGGAGGAATATTAGTCCATAGTAAAGAATGTTGTTTGGGATGTGGTCCCCAGATTGAAGGATAAATCAGTAGTAAGTTCAAAATGGATCTACAAGATGAAACATGCAACTGATGGCAGTATTGAAAAGTATAAGGCTAGATTTTTGGCTCGAGGATTCTCTCAAAAGGAGGGCATTGACTATGAGGAGACATTTTCTCCCATGGCGAGCTATACCTTGATCAAGACTATACTTTCATTGACCGTAGTAGTGAAATGGAAGGTGCATCGGATGGATGTGAATAAAACTTTCTTGAATGGTGAAATAAAAGAGGAAGTATATGTGGGGCAACCACAAGGGTTCGAGGTACATGATAGGGGGACGCATGTGTGCAGATTGTATAAGGATTTATATGGATTAAAGCAGGCACCCAAAGCATGGTACAACAGGATCACAAGTTTTTTGACGAGCTTAAGATTTACAAAGAGAAGTGCAGATCCTAACCTTTACTTTAAGGTTGTGGATGATGGCTCGATAATACTACTATTGTATGTGGATACCTTTTTTCTAACAGGTGTGGAAAAGCTCATCTCAGAGTGTAAGAGAAAATTGGTTGTTGAGTTTGAGATGAATGATCTCGGGATGATGCATTACTTTTTGGGTGTCGAGGTATGACAGAGATATGATGAGATCTTTTTGAATCAAGGGAAGTATACAATGGAAATCCTGAAGAGGTTCAAGATGTTGGATTGCAAGGAAATGGCTACACCTATGGTATCAAATATGAAGTGGCTGCAAGATACGACTTTAGAGACTATGCTTGTTACTTTATACAGGAAGATGGTGGTTTTGTTGATGTACTTGACAAAAACGAGACCATATATATGTTTTGTTGTGAACACCCTGAGTCAGTATATGGAGCAAACCAGGCAGGTTCATTTGGTCGCAACAAAACATGTGATGAGGTACCTTAAGGGTACAATGGATTATGGTCTTAGGTATGTGATAGACCATGAGTTCAGGTTATATGGATATTCAGATTCAGATTGGGCTGACAGTATTCCTAATCGAAAGAGTACTTCGACATATTGCTTCAGTCTAGGCTCCAATATGGTTTCTTGGAGCAACATGAAGTAGATGTAGTTCTTAGTACGGTTGAGGATGAATATGTGGCAACATGTGAAAAATATAGAGAAGCAAAGTGGCTTCAGAATTTGTTGTATGGGTTATTTGGTCTCAAACTGGAGTCAACTTGCATTTGGTGTGACAACTAGAGTTGCATGAAGTTGTCATAGAATCTTGTGTTCCATGACATGTCGAAGCATATCAAGATGAAATATCACTATATCAGGGATATGCTACAGAGGGGAGAGTGAGGCTCCAATACGTGCCTACCGAGGAAGACATTTTGACCAAGCCACTATCAAGGATGAAGTTTGACCACTTCAGGGATAAGCTTGGTGTGGTCCCTCTTCAGAAGGAGTGACGAGGTACATATGCATTGCAGGGTAGTGGATGTCCCAGGACATGTTGTAACTATTTGAGAGATAACCACAAGCCTTGTATGGATTGGATTTGAAGTCACATGGGTGCACATGATGAGGTACAAATGCATTGTGGTGTAGTGGATTCCATGGTGACATATGGAAGCTATTAGAGAGATACCCACAGGCCTTGAATGCATTGGCTGTGAAGTCATATTGTACTATGGGTATCCAATGATGTATAGATTCATATGTTCAATAGTCAATGGTCATGAGCTAGTGTGGCAACAAATAATACCTTCCTAGTTAAGAGGGAGTGTTGACATTTCGATGTAACTACAAAATATATTATTTTGTATTTGTATTGGTCAAACCTCGAGAAGGTTATTGTAATCATATTGTATAAATCGGCTCAAAAGAAATTATTATTTTATTGTTATCCTTATTGTAAAAGTCAAAACAACCCTTCTTAGGGTTGCATCTTTTCAGGAGTCAATTATGTGTATAAATATAGGTCGAGTTCCTCTCATTTGCACACACACACACAACTTGCCTTCTCTTGTGTATTTGGAGCATAGCAAGGAAGGTATAGCACATGAGGTATTGGTTTCTTGGTCTTTGGTATCTTGGTCTTGGTCTATTTTTGGAGAGGTATAACGTGACATTGTACTGGTTGAAGGAATATATACTGAATAATTGGTTGTTGGGTTTTCTCCCCCACGAGGGTTTCCCAGGATATATATTTTGTTCTGTGATTTTTTATCTTTTAGTGATCCTATTACATGCAATTGTTAATGAATGTAAAAGAATATAACTATAACTTCTAAAATTCTAACACGTTGATCTCAAGGGAAGGTGAAGAGTCACTCCAGGGAGACCAAGGGTTATAGGAGTTACTCATTAATGAGTAATAAAAGGAATACTAGAGGAGAGATGGGGCATACCTTTTGAGGAGAGTGAGAGAGGAATTTGAAGAGACACAATTTCCTAGATAGTCAAGCTAGAGGATAGAGTAGCAGCCAAAGGGAAATGCATAAATCCCAAGGAGGGAAATAAGCACACATCCAAAGAAATATCAACATTAAAAGAGGGTTGTACAACTAGTGTTTTGTATTGAAATCGAGGCAACCTTTCTGCCGAAGATAGGCATGATTTCCGAGGTGATCGGAGACATAAATTCATACAACTAGGTGTAGTTGTTAAGCACATAAATTGATGAAATATTTGTTGTCAGAAGAAGGCCATACAATATAGCTGTACAATAGAAATAGTGGCATGGATTTTGAGGCAAAAATATGGTGCATTTTTTGAGGGTCTTTGGCACATATTTCGAGGAGGTATGTTGGTTTTGTTCACTAGTCATTGTTGTACATTTTATGCTGATAATGTTGTTGTTGTAAAACTCAAAATTTTCCTAAGAGATCAATAAGAAAAATCTCTCCTAGACTAGTTTTCCCCTTGAGGCTTTTTCCAAGGACATTGCCCATAAATTTCATCTGTTCAATGTGGTGAATGTGTTTCTTTTCATTTACTTTTATGCTACTATAATTTTCATTTTCTTAGTCTCTTGTATTTCTGCTCATAGTTACAGTAAATGCATGTGGCACCCTTGCTTTATTGGTGAATAACTATAGGAGGTTGAAATCTAGCGTTGGCTAAGTGTTTGCGATCAATTTTTAAACATATATGAGTGGGATAAAAAGGGAATAGTTTTGTGGAAAGTGATATGTATGAGGGAAAAAATTCAAGTCTATGTACAACTTTTAAACTCAACCATCTCTTTTACCATACCACCATAATTGCATTTCTTTTTGATTGGTCAATAAACTCCACATCATCACAAAATAATCAACATGTGATTTCTAATTGAACTCAATAATTTCCAATTTCTTTAATTCACCAATGCCACCCAATCATGACTATTTAGATTTGCAGGTTTATAACACAATAAAGGTATGTGAAATGAGCCAATGTGTAGTCAATAGGAAATAATAGGTTTATTATTACCACTGTGGAAACCCTTTGACAATGAGGGAGAATTGTATGACAAATACACAATAAAAACCCCATTCAATCATATTTGTTGTAGTAACAACAAGTTGGCCATATCAACACAAATTTGGTCAAGTCGACTACCAACAACATATGTCGAACAAAATCCCATGTGCATGTTAGAATCATTAAAATATAGTTGAGGCTTGAACTCATTCTCTAATAAGAAAACAAAGATTTAATACATCATTCTCCCAACAAAACGAGCTCAGGTTTGAAACTTTGTTATGAACACATTTATGTGGTAATAATCCCAATCAAATAATCAAGCAGGTGCTCCTTGAACCCTTAGAACAAAGGATAAAACAAACAACAAGTTTGAATCTCATTATCATCATAAGTTTTGAGTCAAAATAAATTCGGGTTTGAACCCTGGTATTCACATTTTTCATGACAAAACAAACCCATGTTCAAACTCTATTGGAAACATGGTTTGAGGGAGAATGACCATGAAAATACCATACATCATGTGCCCACAAGTGATAAACCAAACCCTCACAATGCAATTGTCGAGCTTTACATCTAAAAACAAAGAACCAAGCCTCACCACCATTTCATAAAAAATGAGTTCGGCTTCGAAACCGCGTTACTGCATGTGCATACAACAATAACGAGTTCAACCCATTCCTTCACATTTCTCCATTCTTAACTTTATAAACAAAACCAACACATACAATATGGAAAATGATAGTATAAATCAATGGACATAAATTAGTTTTGCATCCAAGAACCACTATTTTCCTCAAATGACTTTCTTTGGAAGCAAAAAGGCAAGGAAAGAGAGCTTTCACACTCAGAACTAGCCAACCAGAGCCGACACTTAATCATTTAATAACAAATTGTATGCAAAGGATGCTTAAGATCTGGTGTACTTATTTTATCCAATGGTGAGTTTATACCAGAGCCGAGACTGTTATCAAAATGACCAAGAGGGTAACAATGACCACATCGATCTATTCTTCAAGCCGGGTGAAAATCTTCTCCACAGACCGAAATAATTATAATGACATGAACCCTATCTCGTTGAAGGGTGGTAAAGCACATTCCAAATCAACATTAAATCCCACGTCTCATCGAATTCAAATCATGGCCAACTCACATCTCATATCCCATATGAGTTGCGATAAAAACTTTGGGATATCACTTATACCAAATACACGGTTAACAAAATATTAATTTCCCACATGCTATGTCAACATGCCATAACTCATACCATATGCACATGTTTCATGCCAACTCAACACAATCACAAATGAAATCATATATACCTCATAACCTATGCCGTATGTGTATGTCAACCTCAAGGTCTATGCCTTTTTCAATTAAATGCTACCTCCACATATGATGTCAATGTTGTACTTCATATCAATCATATTAGCGCTTATATCCATATGAATAGGCCAAGTTTCATACCTTTGTGTATGGTATACCATATGCATTTAAAATTATATGCCTTATACAACTTTACATTAGAGACCACTTCACATATATTCCAAATGTTATATCATGGAGTTTATAAACCAAACTTCAAACCCTTTTCATGTATTGATTGGATTGTTCCTTGCCTCATGAAAAATAACATATATCAAAATCAAAGCAAATCACATAACCATATAAACTCTTTAAATGTTTATATATATCAAATTTTGATAAATGTTCTTTTGAATGTCATAGCATAAGGAATAACTTTGATTTGAACAAACCAAGCTTAATGCCGCGAAGATGTTGAATAGTGAAACAGAGTTACCATAATTTTCATACCATACTCAAATGCAACAAACCTCTTGCATCATCTAAACAAGTCAAGCACCACAACAACTCTGGATCAACATACCATTTCTTTGAAGCTTCATAAATTAAATAATAAGACCATTGATATGATGATATTCAAACATGTTGCAGGAAATGTTGTGCTTGAAAATAGTGACTTAGTGTGTTTTCTCCTAGGCGACCACACCTATTTGTTATTTCATATTAAATGTATATAGGCTTTGCAATAATTTGCAGGCTTTAATAATAGGTGATCAATTTTTGAGTCAATAGGTTTAGAGTGATATTGTAATATATCCAGCTATGATAGGTTTGAATATTATGTTTTCTACCCAAAACGATGGTTTCTCTTTGTATCTTTTTGTCAAACACTTTGCATTAATATTGTTGTAGCTTACGACAATTTGCATATATTTTAAAAGATCGACATATTGGCAAAACAATTTGCGTGCATTTCATTACATAGAAAATATAAGAAACATCCATGGCATCTTTATTATGAGTGTTACTTCAAATCACAACAACACATAGTTTACTAGTGGTTGTAACACTAGTTGCAATTATCCCTACAACAGATAGGTCCTAATGGTTACAAAGGAAGTTGAAAAACTTCATTTGAACACACAAAAAACAAACAAGAAACCTAGAAATGATGCCCTATATCTTCTAACAACATAACTCTTTCGTACAACACCTCCTCTCTGCAAAAACAATAGGATATCCATCACCAAAGGCTCTGCTGCCTATAAAACTCCATATCGGTCTATCCAAAACCCCCAATAGCCGATTAATGGAACCCTTTGTCAACGAAATGGCACGTGCGGTCTACCAATGCTCTCTTGGACTCATTGTCTGCATAAAAGAAGGGGTTTCAACCCCTTTATAGAGACCCTAGCTGCCTCTTAAACCCACGGTCTGTAATCAAATGGGAAGATCAACCCTCAATATCACTCCACAGTTCAACAATAGGTGGGATGACCCTCCAAATAACTCAAAGAATCCTCCAATGCCATGTCCCTGCATAAAAAAAGTAGATCGACCTCTATATAAACCATGAATTCCTCCAAACCAATCATTATCGAACAATCAATAGATAAGTCTCAAGAAGAGGCTCCAATGAAGACCCTGGTTGGATCCTCTTCTTTTTCCATCTAGGGTGGATATCTCACCACCGAAACCAAACCTCAAATGGTGGAAGGGTTTTTCCAAAACCTTAATGAAAAATTTGGCTCAAAGAGCACATTAATAAGAGAACAAATCATAATGATAAAGTGAGAGACTACCCCTCCTTTTATTCTTCCTCTGAGCCTTCTAGATCTTTCCTGTTTTTTGACCAAATCAAACCCTCACCTTATTTCTCCTTTAATTATTACCTAAACATTAAAAATATTTTTTTAATGCTTAAGTGATTAATAATTTTATTTAACGTCACTTTAATATAATATCTTCCACCCAAGTGACACTAAACAAATCATCGTGACTCCTTTTTTTCCCATTGACTATAGCCTACGGGAGTCGTATAGGCTATTGAGTCATATTTCGCTTCAATCAAGATGAAGGGAACATTACATTACTCCCTTCTTGATATTGCTTGTCCCCAAGCAACTCCAAATCACGATGCTTCAGAATCTTCTCTCTCTCCCAAGTGGCACCCTTGACAAGCAACCCTCTCCACATGACTAGGTACTCTCGAATGACTTTGCTCCTCAACATCCTCTCTCCAATATCAATAATCCTCTTTGGGGTCAAAACCAATTTTCCTTCCTTATTGTGTGGAGGAAGATATGCTAAAGGGGTGACTGGATGTCCCAGTTCCCTCTTGAGGTAGGACACATGGAATACATTGTGGATCCTTCTACCCTCAGGTAACTCCAGCTCATATGCTACCTCTTCGACTCTTCTGATCACCCTGTATGGTCCATAGAAGTGAGGATTCAATTTTTCTGCACCACTCCTCTTCAACGAAGACTGTTTGTAGGGTTGCAACCTGAAAAGACCAAATCCCCAATCTGAAATCTGCACTCCACCCTATTCCTATTTGCATACATCTTCTGATGGTTTTGAGTGATCTGTAAGTTTTCCTTCAGGACTCTCAAGATGTCTTGACTCTCCTACAACCAATATTTGGCCTTAGGGGTCTTGCTTTCCATAAAATCTATATATACGAATGATGGGGAATCATAGCCATGCAATTCCCTGAAAGGAATCATCTCGATGGACATGTGATAAGTGGTATTATAGTTGTACTCCCCAAGGTGCAACCACTTTATCCATGCCCTCTACTGTCTTGGCACATAGTTTCACAGGTATCCCTCGATCCACTTGTTCAAAATATCAGTCTATCCATCTGTCTGAGGATGATAGATGGTACTAGGTGCCAAATATGTCCTTGATAACATGAACAAATCCTACCAAAATGCATTGAGAAACCTATTGTCATGGTCACTGACTATGTATCCTGGAAGACCATGAAGTCTGAACACTTCCTTGAAAAATATGTCTGCCACCTGAGATGCACTATACTCTAAAGGAATGGAAAAGAAGTGAGAATATTTGGTTAACCTATCCACCATGACGTAGATACAGTCCTTTCCCTGTACCTTCGACAACCTTGTAATGAAATCCATGGAAATGCTTTCCCATTTCTGCTTGGGATTTGACAATGGTTGAAGAAACCCTGCAGGATGTGTAAGCTATGACTTGTTCTGCTGACAGGTCATGCATTCTATAACATATTGAAGCATTTCCTCCTTGATACCATTCCAAGAGAATATCTCCCTCACCTTCCTATAGGTCTTCAGATACTCGGGGTGCCCCACCAATGGTGCGTCATGAACTGCTCTCAAAATATTATCCTTAAGTGTGGACTCAGGGACACGATAGATCCTCTCCTTGAAGTAGATGATTTCATCCACTACCATGTACTTGTCATCCTAGATAATACTCTCCATCATCTCACAAGTGAATGTATTCTTGGAATACTCCACCAAGAGAATGGACTTCCAATCTACCAAAATCTCTATTATGGAGAAGGCTACATGTCGTATTTCCCTTTACATACTAGATATCAAAGTCATATGCCCGCAACTTACTCACCCATTTATGTTGCCTCTCACTCAAGTCTCTCTGCTCCAAGAAATAACTTAGGTTGTTTTGGTCGTTCCTCACCACAAAGAGTCCTCCCACCAGGTACCATCTAAATTTAGCCAATGCATGCATGATGACCAACATCTCCTTATCATATATGGAGTAGATCATTTCTTACTCCCTCAAGTTCCTACTCTCAAAATCTATGGGATGTTGATTCTACATCAACATCGCTCCTATCCCCTCTCCGAATGCATCACAATCCAACACAAATGGTTGAGAGAAGTCTAGAAGTTCTAGCACTGGGAAAGTGCTCATTACCTTCTTCATTATGTCAAATGCTTCATGTTCCTCCTATAACCATCTGAATTCTCCTTTCTTGGTGAGATCTATCAATGACACACCAAGTTGTAAAAATCCTTTCACAAAGTTCTTGTAATAACTGCATATCCCAAAGAACCCCTGCAACTCTGAGAGTGACATGGTTGTGGGCCAATATAAGATTGTTTGGATCTTCTCCTGGTGCACCTACACTCCCTTAAATTTGATCACATGTCCCAGATAAATAATCTTTGTCAACCTGAACTCACACTTTGCCTCCTTGGAAAATAATGAATGCTCCCCCATGATACTAAGAATCTCATCAATATGTCTCAGATGATCCTCCCACATCCCGTTGTAGATTAGCAGATCATCAAAGAACACCAATAAGAACTTCCTCAATTGGTTGTTGAAGATATGGTTCATACATTACTGGAAGGTAGTTGGTGCATTGGTCAACCTGAAGGGAGTGACCAAAAATTCATAGTGCTCATAGTGACATCTAAATGTTGTTTTGTGGATGTCCTCCTCTCTGACCCGAATCTGAGGGTACCCTGATCGAAGGTCAATCTTCGAGAAGTGGATCTCCCCATGCAACACATCTATCAATCATCAATGTTGGGTATCAGGTACTAGTTCTTGATGGCCTTCTTATTCAATGCCCTATAGTAAATGTACATCCTCATTGTGCCATCCTTATTCTTTACCAATACCACTGAAGAAGTGAAGGGACTAGATCTAGGCCTAATGTGCCCCATCTCAAGAAACTCCTTTATGGCCTTCTTTGTATCATCCCCTAACTTCTTCAGATGTCTTTATGGTGTGGTGATCATGGGCTTTTCTCCCTCCTCTAACTCAATGACATGCTCAAATCCCCTGCCAGGTGGTCTCCTTGCTAGTAATGGTACAAACACTCTATCATGTTTCCCAAGCAATGCCTAGATGTCCACAAGGTAGTGATGGTGATATTGTGATGAATTATCCATGGTGATTAAGCACTCTATTGTGCAAGCCATGTCTCCGTGTATAAAAATATCCTCCATGTGTTTTCTTGACACGATCCTGGGGACTCCTGTAGACATACCTATCAGTATAAATCGTTGACCTTATTTGTCCCTGAACTCCATCCTCATCTCTTGATAGTTCATGAGGATGTCTCCCAATGAGTATAACCATTGGACACCTAATACCATATGAGTATTAGCCAAATATACCACATAAAATTCATCGATCAATGTATAGTTTCCCAATGTCACATCCAATCTCTTGATCCTTTGAGTACATGTTATGTTGTACCCATCTGCAACTACCACATTGAAAGCCTCAAAATCATCCACATGGACGTGTCTTTGAGTGACAAGTGTTGCATCAATGAAGTTGTGGGTGGCCCCACCATCAATTAGTGTTGTAACTCTCTGCCCCTAAAAAATGCCTCTGACCTTAAAGGTGTAATATTTGGGAACTCCTGAAAGTATGTCAAAAATCACTTTCTTGACACCTTCCTACAACTATGCTTGCATTGTAACCTCAGGGTGTGATGGCTCTGCATCACCACTTCTCTTCCCGCTATCCTGTGCATGAACTACCTTGTCCTCAACATCATCCTCCTCATAAAAAATTACCTCTATGTAGTGTAGTTTCCCCTTCCCCATGCATCAGTGACCTGTATCCCATGGTTCTTTGCAACTAAAAAAATGTTTCTTCCTCCTTAGCTCTTTCCAAGTCTCCTTATCCATCTTGTCCTTCCTTGACCATGGATTTTGGGGAAACTTTGTCTCCTTACCCCCTTAAGGAATGAAGTGTTTTGTTGGTATCTTCTTGGAGACTATGTCCTTCATGTACTAAGTTCTCATGATGGCATCCTAGATTGTGGTTGTCCTAAAGTCCTTCACCCATCCTCTTAGGGGCTTAGCTAGATCCTCTGTGAATAACATCACCAACCACTGCTGAGAAATGTATCTCATTGTGACTGCCATCCTTTGAAAATCTGTGATGTATGCATCTGGTGTACCTGTCTATCTCAACTGAGCCAACTCCTTCAAGTGTATCTCAAGATACTTCTTGTCAAACTTGTCCATTAAAATCTGAGTGAAGTCCACATATGAAGTGATACTGGTGCGCCCTAATGTCACCAGTTCATGGTACCACCAGTCATGAGCTTCTCCTTCCAAGTGAAGGGTGGAATACTTAATTTCTTCAGCCTCAGTCATTGGGTTAAGTTGGAGGTAAGTGTCCAACTTTTGTTCCCATGCTCTGGATTTTCTCTTGGAAAGACCCATCAAAATATGGGATAGTCAACCCACCCACCTTGCACATGAGATTAAAGTTTTGGTTTTTCATTGCTCTGTTCCACTTCCTAGGTTTTTTCCTTTGCTTGAGGTTGTATAATTATGGATAGGATAATTTCCCCTGGATATCTTCATCTAATGCCTCGTACTCCCTGTATGAATAGTTAACATCAAGTTCATGATCTGGCTGCTTCTGTGTTCCTGTAGGTTGCCCTGCCAAGAATTGTGGTAATAAGGGTCTAGGGATCCTTAGATTCCCACTCTAATATGGGGTATGGTTGTTTCTACCCTCTGCATGTATCCTGTCACACCCATGGGATCCACTGGGTTAACATTTTCTTGTACCAAATGGATTCCCTCGTTGTCCCACAAATTGTGTGAGCACCTCAAGGGCCTGTTGCTGGAGTTTAGCAGTCACTGCCTATGTCTGGGAAGCCTCATTTTGTCCCTTGACCAGGTTATTTAATATTTGGAGCATAAATTCCTCTCGGTGGTCTCCCATACTTCCTTCTACCTCTTCTTCTTCTAATGTCTCTGAAAGAGGTTTTCCTCCATGCCCCCTCCTTTTAGTCATCAATATGATCACAAGTTGGCAAGATCACCAATTCTTATACCACTGTAATGTCTCCAACTATGTTAGGCTTGAATATTATGTTTTTTGTATAGAAAGGTGGTTTCTCTTTGTATATTTTTGTCAAACACTTTTCATTAATATTGCTATATCTTATGACAATTTGCATATATTTTAAAAGGTAGACATATTGTCAAAAAAATTGCATCTATTTCGTTATACATAAAATAGAAGAAACATCCATGGAATCTTTATTATGAGTGGTACTTCAAATCACAACAATACATAGTTTTCCAGTGGTTGTAACAACAACTGCAAGTATCCCTACAACAAATAGGTCCTAATGGTAGCAAAGGGAGCTGCAAAACTTCATTTGAACATACAAAAAAACAAACAAGAAACCTGGAAATGATACCTTGTATCTTCTAACAACAAAAGTTCTCCATACAACACTTCCTATTTGCAAAAACAATAGGATATCTACCACCAAAGGCTCTACTTCTGATAAAACTCTAGATCGTTCTGTCCAAAATTCCCAACAACTAGAGAATGGAACTTTCTGTCAGCAGAATGGCACCTGCGGTCAACCAATGCCCTCCTGAAATCGTTGTCTGCAAAAAAAAGGGATTTTGGCCCCTATACAGAGACCCTAGCGGCCTCCTAAACCCACAACCTACAATCAAATAAGTATATCGACCCTCAATATCACTCCATGATTCAACAATAGGTGGGCCGAACCTCCAAATAACTCAACAAATCCTCTAATTCCATGTCCCTGCATAAGAAAAGAAGATCAACTTCTAGATAAACCAAGAATTACTCCAAACTAGTCGTTGTCCACCAATATGCAAATAAGTCTTAAGAAGAGGCTCAAATGAATACCCTAGTTGGATCCTTTTGTTTAGCTAGGATGGATAACTCACCACCGAAACCAAACCTCAAATGGTGGAAGGGTTTTTCCAAAACCCTAACAAAAACCTTGGCTCAAAGAGCACATCAATAAGAGAACAAATAATAATGCTAAATTGAGAGGCTAACCCTCCTTTGATTCTTCCTTTGAGCTTTCTACATCTTTCCCCTTTTTTGACCAAATCAAACCCTCACCTTATTTCTCCTTTAATTATTACTAAAAAAATCCCCATGACTCCCTTTTTTCTCATTGAATATAGCCTACGAGAGTCATATAGGCTACTAAGTTATCTTCCACTTTGATTAAAAGGAAGGGGACATTACATATATCTAATTTTCTTAGCCTTATTATGATGAATCAACTAGGTATAAAGCTTCTATTGTTAGCCTACATAGACCTTGAGATCTGACTATGGTGGTAGGTTTTAACTCTAAATCATATTCCTCGATGGCCATCATCAATTTTCCTCTTCATTCCTTGATTTCCTTCTGCATGAAAAATGACCTCATAGTTGGGTGGGGTACTATTACCTTTGTGTGTTTCTTCAAGATATAGGGCATGAACTGTTTAACGACTTTATAAATAACAACTGCTTGTTTATCAATTGGTGGGTAGTTCGGTTTTTCCCCTTGTAGACCAGTGCTCATGGATGAAATTGGACACTCATTTCCTTTCTCATCTTTTTGTGTGAGCATTGTTACATGAGAATGATCATATGTAAATGTATATAGGGAGAATTATTTGTTGAAGTCCGAGCTATGTAATGTTAGTAATTTAACTATGGCATCTTTGACTTTGGTGAATGCATCTTTCTCAATAGAGTTCCATTTGAATTGGCGGTCCTTCCTTATCATCTATTGCAGAGGTTTGGAAATCTCAATGAAGTCAACTACAAACTTGTATATGAAATTTATCTTCCCAAAGAAGGACCACATGAACTTCCTACTGTTTGGTGTTGAGTTGTTATATTCTTTGCAGTGAAAGTCTAGTCGAGGTGAATCGATTGATGGTGAAAGGTCGAGGTGGATCGACAACAAGTCGAAGGTCGAGGTAGTTGACTAGGTAAATTTGAAGTCGGAGATATCGATGAAAAGTCAACCAATAAGAGGTCGAAGTGTAGGTGTGAGACGACCGACTAGAGACTGAATGAAGGACGATTGGTAATCCGACTTGGAGTCGATTGTAAAAGAATCCCAAGATTTGTGGGATTTGTAGCCAATGAACTGCATGGATTTGTAACCATTTTTGGGCACCAAGTCCTTATGGTTTTGCCTGTTGTAAATCCTATAAAGACGCGTGTTGTAAGGTCGTAAAGGATAATGAAAAATATTATAATGCATGAGTAAATCATAGGTTGTTGGTCATGTAGATGTGAGACAGATTGGATACAGGGTTGTTCTTGCGCAAACAAGAGGGTATGATTTCGATTGTGTCTTAGGTGTGGATCAAGGTTACATATGTAACCTTTTATCCATATTCAATAAGAAAACAAGAGAGAAGAATGCCCAATGAATGTTGGTTTTCCTTGTTTAGGGTTTCCAGGGTAAAATCTTTGTGTAATGTGTGATTGCTTTGTCATTTACGTTCTTGATTAAATTCTTCTTCTCTTCTGCTAGGATTAGTGTGGAAGTGTCTTTCATTTCTTGACAATTGTTATCAGATCTTTGACAAGTGGTATCAGAATGGTGTCATGCTTTGGCGAGTGTATCAGATCTTGATTTACCAATCTTGAATCTGAGAACTAAACCCTAGGTATAGTAAGAGTTGTAAGTCATAAATTGTGTTAAAGATCGTGGTAAAGAATGGTGAGTAGCTCCATAATAGAGATAGAAAAATTCAATGGCCAGAATTTTGAGCTTTGAAAGCTTAAAATGGAAGATCTTATTGTAGATCGAGAACAATGGACAATGGTCTATCCAGGTACCCAGCTGACAAGCATGTCGACGGAAGAATGGGAGAAACTCGAAATAAGAGCAAGAAGTATGATTTGTATTTGTCTTGTAGATATGGTGTTGTTGAATGTCTTAGGTGAAGATTCGACTAAGAAACTGTGTGGCAAGCCAGGAAGCTTATACCAGTCGAAATCTATGGTAAATAAGTTGTTTCTTAGAAAGAAACTATATATTCTGAGAATGAGTGATGGAAGTTCGATGACTGATCATTTAAATGCGTTTAATACCATGTTAATCCAATTATCATCTATGGATATTAAGATCACCGAGGAGGAGAAGTGTATCAACCTATTATGTTCTTTTCCATACTCCTGGGATAGCTTAGTCATGGCTATTGGAAGTAATACAACCACACTAGCGCTAGAGGACGTGTTTGCTTCTCTATTGTTGGAAGAAATGAGAAGGAAGAACATCAAAGGATCGACCAAATATGCTCTAGTAGTGAGAGGTCAACCATTATGTTGAAATAATGTAACTGCAAAGTGTATTCTAATTATTATTTGATATATTATTCATTGGATCAATCCCCATTGTGGATTGATCATGTCGGCTACTGTAAAGAACCAAATCCCCTTTTGTGGATTGGTCATAATGTAATTGTAATAGGAAGAAAGAGAAGTCAGCCCCAGAATATGTCAAAGAAGCCCCAAAATATAATAAAGGTGGTTATAAACACCCAGAAGAAGAAGTCGGCCCTGCCAGTGAAAAGACACTTCCACACGTGCCAGACTTGTATAAATAAGGAGGCTAGCGCCTCACTTAGACACACACTCACTTGTTCATTGAGAGACAAGTTTCAGAGCTGCAGTTGGAGAA
>ML780159.1:305367-318233 GCA_009831015.1 Picea engelmannii | reverse complement strand
TGTATTGGCTATCTATATTAAGGAAGTTTTGTTGGGTTTTCTGCCCCATGAGGGTTTCCCAGGATAAATGATGTGTCTCTTGTGATTGTGTATTTCTCAGTGATCCTATCTTATGCTATTGTTATCTATTGAAATGCAAAGAAATCTAATAATAGATTAAACCTTAACATGGTATCAAAGCTAAGCTGAAGAGAGCATCTTTCACAAGAGAAAGTGAAAAATGTCACTGTTGCCATACATGCAAATTAGGGATTTTTGTTGGTGAGGTATTTCAGCCCTAAAACCATCTAGAAAAGTGCGCCCTCCCCCAAGGATCATTTTGGCACCTTCAGCGCACCTTTTCAGTGGCTAGATCTCCCAGAAAGTGAAACCCTAGTTTCACAAAGTACCAGAAGTACCAGAAAACCAGAGAACCAGAAGTACCAGAGTACCAGAGGTACCAGAAAACTAGAAGCACCAGTCCAAAAATCCGTAGATCAAGTTTGAGGGGGTAAAAGTTGGATTTTTAGAAATCTGACTGCACCAGCTTACTCGCCTCAGCTCAACGCATCTATTCCCTAGATCAGAATTTCAAAATTCAAAGTTTGAAAAATTAAGGTTTCCTCATAAAACCCTAAGTTGCAGTTGCAGTCTCAGAACCAGTTGCAGTTGCAGCTGTAGTACCAGTTGCAGCCACCCTTGAAGTTCTTAAGAGTTGGTAACGATTACCATTGCTGCCAGATGGAGCCACTACCTGCAAATTCTATCAGAGGTATGTACTCGCATATGTTTAAATGGTTAAACTTTAAAGAGTATTTGCAGGAGAAGGGATATCTTGTCATATATCCAGAAGGATCTCAAGATCCAACACATTCAGAGGAATGATGCAACCCAGGTTTGATTATTTTGATATGCATCTATTTGTTATGACATTATTTTGATCAAGCTATGATCAAATCATTAGATGGATTAAAGTAGAGATCATAGAGTTTATTCTCTAACCTAACCTTTTGTCAAGAGAGAATATTGTCCTAGTACAAAATATAGGTTGAAGAAAACACTTGTCATCTTGAGTGAAGGAGACTTGGAAGGAAAGCAACAACACACTCATTCTCAAGGACAAGACTCTAGGTTCTAGGAGAAATCTCTTGTAGTAGTTCCAGGTTGCCATGGAGGAATTTTTTATCACAACACTATGAGAGTGTTTACCTCATTTCGTATTGTATTCCTTACCTTTAATATTTTCTTCACACAAGTTACAAGTGATAGCTCTAAATGAGCTACTGTGATGATTGTTCGTGCTATTTCTTTATATTATCAAAAGGATATTACTCTTGCTTGTTGTTTTGTTGACTTTGTTCCAGGTCACAGGTAATAACCTTGAGGAAGCTATAGTGAAGGTTGCAGAAGGCAACGTACTAAAGGATAAACCTTGAAAGAAGCAATCATCATTGAAAAAGAAGAAGGTGGCTTGTATAAGCTAAAGGGTCGCTCAGAAGCTGCCATGACCCACACCATTGAGAATCCATGTGAACTTTGGCATAGAAGATTAGCTCACATCAAATACAAGGCGCTACCATACATATGCAAAGCTGTCACAGGTCTACCAGAACTCAAGGTTGACCATGAAGGCATGTGCGATGGATGTGCACAAGGGAAGAACATCAAGAACCCTTTTCCAAAGAGAGACAACAAAGCAGAAGGAGTCCTAGAACTCATTCATTCAGATGTGTGTGGCCCGATGCCATCATCCTCCATTAGTGGGTATGTATACTATGTATCATTTATTGATGATTATTCTCATAAGACCTGGTTGTATTTATTGAAATCTAAAGATGAAGTGTTCAACAAATTCAAGGAATTCAAAGCCTTGATAGAGAATCTTTCTGAAAGAAAGATAAAGATACTCAGGTCAGATAATGGAGGAGAATACACCTCAAAAGAGTTTGTGAACTTCTGCAAAGATGTTGGGATCAAGAGGGAACTTACTACTCCCTATAATCCTCAACAAAATGGTGTAGCTAAAAGGAAGAACAAAACGATAATGGAAGCCGTGAAGACCATGATCCACGATCAAGATCTTCCTATGTGCTTATGGGCATAAGCAACAATGAAAACCGTATATGTACAAAACCAATTGTCCCATAGTGCACTTGGGTTCAAGACCCCGGAAGAGATGTTCACCGAAAAGAAGCCAGAGGTAATCCATCTCAAAATATTTGGCTGCCCAGTATTTATACATATACCGAAAGAGAAGAGAAACAAGCTGGAACCCTCAGGAAAGAGGGGAATATTTGTGGGATACTGTGAGGTCTCCAAGGCCTTCAGGATCTATATACCAGGTCACCATCACATTTATATCAGCAGGGATGTGACCTTTGATGAATATGCAATGCTCAAGAAATTGAGAAGATGCTAGCTTGAAGAAGTATATGAAGAAGAACCCGTAATCCCCAAAATTGCAGATTCAGTGAGGGAGGTTCCCAGAGATGATGAACCAGTGAGGGAAGTTGTAACTTCCCCTAATGAGAAAATTCTAGAAGATCATGACATAGTAGAGTTTCAAGAACCTCCTCAGATGATGATCTCCCATAAGAGAAATCCAGCTTGGGCTAGAGAGCTTATTCAAGATGGAGACAAATATGGTGTTCCTGAAGGAACCGCGAGACATGTGAAGAGACCTAATCCATTCTCCAGTTATATGGCTTTGATGTGTGATCTCCTAGAGAAGGAGTCTACCTACTTTGAAGAAGCCATCCAGAAGAAATAATGGGCGGATTCCATGACAGAAGAATACCAATCCATAATAAAGAATGATGTATGGGAAATAGCTCCCAGACCAAAGAGTAAGGATGTGGTATCTTCCAAATGGATTTTCAAAATAAAACATGTTGTTAATGGAAGTATTGAGAAGCATAAAGAAAGATTTGTAGCTCATGGATTTTCTCAAAAAGAAGACATTGACTATGAAGAGACGTTCGCTCATGTAGCCAGATACACTTCGATCAGAACCATCATAGCCCTTGCGACTAAGATGAAGTGGAATTTACACCAGATGGACGTAAAGACAACTTTCCTAATTGGTGTCATTGAAGAAGAAGTGTATATAGAGCAACCTCAAGGATTTGAAGTTGAAGATAGGAAGTCTCATGTCTGCAAGTTGAAGAAGGCTCTATACGGATTGAAGCAAGCTCCTAGAGCTTGGTATGGCCAGATAGACAGTTTCTTGACGATCTTGGGATTTACCAAGAGTAAAACAGACTCTAACCTCTACTTCAAGGTCATGAACGATGAGCCAGTTATATTATTTCTATATGTGGATGACTTATTCTTAACTGGAGAAGAAAATCTCATCACCGAATGTAAGAAGAGGCTTGCTTCATAATTTGAGATGAAAGACCTTGGCCTAATGCATTATTTCTTAGGTCTTGAGGTATGGCAGAGTCCAGAGAGGATCTTCCTTAACCAAGGGAAGTATGCAGTTGAAATCTTGAAGAGATTCGACATGTTAGAGTGCAAGCCCATGAATACACCCATGGAAACGAAGTTGAAGTTGTTGGTCGATACTTCATCAGAATTGATTGATGCCACACTGTATAGACAAATTATTGGATCACTAATGTACCTGACGAACAATAGACCAGATTTTTTTTTTCCGTGAACACCTTGAGTCAGTTTCTGGTAGAACCCAGACATGTTCACCTTGTGGCTGCAAAACATGTGATGAGGTACCTTAAGGGTACATTAGATTGTGGTCTCAGTATGATGGAGATCATGATTTCACATTGAGTGGGTACACTGATTCAGATTGGGCTGGAAGTGTTTCTGATAGGAAGAGCACTTCAGGATGTTGTTTCAGTTTGGGATCAGCCATGATCTCATGGCAGAGTAGGAAGAAATCCAACATTTCTCTCAGCACAACGTAAGCATAATACATTGCTGCGTGTTCTACTAGCTGTGAAGCTATATGGATTCATAATTTGTTGACCAGCTTATTTGACCTAGAGATGGAAGCAACAATGATCCTATGTGACAACTAGAGCTGCATAAAGATGACAGAGAATCATGTATTCCATGACAAGACGAAGCACATAGAGATTCGATATCATTACATCCGTGACATGGTGTAGAGAGGAGCCTTAAATCTCTAGTACATTAGCATGGATGAAAATGTTGTTGATGTGTTGACCAAGCCTCTATCTCGTGTAAAGTTTGAGCACTTTCGAGATAAGCTTGGTATAGTCCGAAAGGACCTTCCTTGAAAGGGGGAGTAGCTGTTGTGATATGAATAGTACTGAGCTTCCAACTTGATAGTTGCGACGTAAATCTAGTCTAGTATCTTGCTTCCAGCTTAAGTGTTGTGATGTAAAGCAAGACGTTGTGATTAGACTAGTACTATGCTTCCAGCTTGATAGTTGTGATGTAAAGCCAGTCTAGTATCTTGCTTCTAGCTTGAGTGTTGTGACGTAAAGTAAGATGATGAGATGAGACTAGTATCGTGCTTCCATATTGATAGCTATGACGTAAAGCCAGTCTAGTATATTGCTTCTAGCTTGAGTGTTGTGACATAAAGCAAGACGATGAGATGAGACTAGTACTGTGCTTCTAGCTTGATAGTTGTGACGTAAAGCTAGTCTAGTATCTTGCTTCCAGCTTGAGTGTTGTGACGTAAAGCAAGATGATGAGATGAGACTAGTATTGTGCTTCCAGCATGATAGATGTGACGTAAAGCCAGTCTAGTATCTTGCTTCCAGCTTGATAGTTGTGACGTAAAGCAAGATGAGTATTGTGCTTCCAGCTTGACAGTTGTGACGTAAATCTAGTCCAGTATTATGATGATGAGCCAACCTCATGTTGTGATGATGATGATGATGTATTAGTTTTATACTAATTCATATTGATGCAGATGATGATTGCATTCCTTTGAGAATGACGATGTTGTCGATGAAGAAAACTTCCGATGATTTATAGATATGCTAGTCAGTGTTCCAAGATTATATTTATGATGTTGTCCTCCTGATGTTGTTGATGATAAAGGCCTCTCTCTCGTCTGATGTTGTTGAAGAATTCCCTTCTTGTTAAGGGGGGGTGTTGAAATAATGTAACTGCAACGTGTATTTTAATTATTATTTGATATATTATTCATTGGATAAATCCCCATTATGGATTGATCATGTCAGCTACTGTAAAGAACCAAATCCCCTTTTGCGGATTGGTCATAATGTAATTGTAATAGGAAGAAAGAGAAGTCGGCCCCAGAATATATCAAAGAAGCCCCATAATATAATAAAGGTGGTTATAACCACCCAAAAGAAGAAGTCGGCCTTGCCAGTGAAAAGACACTTCCACACGCTCCATACTTGTATAAATAAGCAGGCTAGCACCTCACTTAGACACACACTCACTTGTTCATTGAGAGTCAAGTTTCAAAGCTACAGTTGGAGAAGAGAGAGAGAGAGAGAGAGAGAGAGAGAGAGAGAGAGAGAGAGAGAGAGAGAGAGAGAAGCGCATCTTTGGTAGAGAACTTTCTATACTTGTTTGATTTATCTCTTGGCATTGTATTGGCTATCTATATTAAGGAAGTTTTGTTGGGTTTTCTGCCCCATGAGGGTTTCCCAGGATAAATGATGTGTCTCTTGTGATTGTGTATTTCTCAGTGATCCTATCTTATGATATTTTTATCTATTGAAATGAAAATAACTCTATTAATATCTTAAGCCTTAACATGGTAGACAAAGATAAAGGCACATTCTCCAGTAGAAAGTTCAAGTGGAAGGGTATTTCTAAATCCCCGGTTCAGTCGATGCGATTATGATGGAAATGTAGTAAAGTTGGGCATTATAAAAAGGACTATAAGTCGAAGGTAACATAAGTTAGTGATGGATACGATGAGAACTAGTCAACTGAGAGAAAGACGACCCTGGATAATGGAGGTGATGTCTACCTGGCATCTACCAGTACATAGTCGGATCAAGATGTTTGGTTGATCGACTCTAGAGCATCCTATCATATGACACCACATAAAGAATGGTTATGTGAATATGAACAATATGACGGGGGTGATGTGTTCTTGGGGGATTCCTCAACAAACATAATTGTCGAACAAGGAAGAGTTTGACTGATACTACAGGATGGGAGGAAAATAACACTTCCAGGTGTGCTACACATTTCGGGTTTTGCAAGAAACCTGATATCTGTCAGCAAGATGAGTGATGCATGTGTGCATACTCTATTTCATAAGGATTCATGCAAGATGGTCAAAGGTACGATGGTCTTAATGAAAGGAGTTCAGAATGGTACCCTATACAAGTTGTTAGGGAATTTCGACTTGATTGGATGCAACAACATCGTTTCTCCTGAAATTGACTCAACTATGACTCAACTCAACTCGAGCTAAGCTAAGTCGGTACAAACTGACTCGACAAGACATGATAAAAATGACCCGATCAGGCTATGGCACGACAGGATGGGACACATTGGAGAAAACTAACTTTGAGCTATGAAAAACAAAGGTATGGTCGAAGGTTTTACTGAATGTGGTTTAGAATTTGACTTTTGTGAACATTTCATATATGGAAAACAAAGTCAGGTGAGGTTCCCATTTGGAAGGACAAGGGAAAATGGGATTCTAGAATTGGTTTATAGTGATGTGTTTGTCCTGTTTACACTACCTTCACTTGGTGGATCCCTATATTATGTCTCCTTCATAGATGATTTTTCCAGGAAGACATGGATATATTTCTCGAGGAAGAAATCATAGGTTTTCGAGAGATTTAAGGAGTTTAAATCTCTTGTAGAAAACTAGACAGAGAAAAGGATTAAAGTGTTGAGGACTAACAACGGTGGATAATTTTGTGGAAAATAATTTGATATCTTTTGTAAGCAGTGTGGCATAACACGCAAAAATACCACACCATATACCCCACAAAAAATGGAGTTGTCGAGAGAATGAAAAGAATGTTGATGGATAAGACAAGGAGCATGCTCAATGGTGTTGGGTTCGCACAAGAATTTTGGGTGGAGACAGTCGACATTGCAAGATATCTGGTGAACATGTGTACTTCATCGGTGCTAGTTGACACAACTCCAAATGATCTATGGTTGGGTAAGAATTCTTCGGTGGCACATCTCAAAGTATTTGGATGTGATGCATTTGTGCATGTTCCCAATGAAAAGAGGAGCAAGTTGGACAAGAAGGTAGTCAAATGTATTTTTATTGGATATAAAGAAGGAATGAAAGGATATAAGCTATGTGATCCTGAATCAAGGAGAACAATGTACAATTGATATGTGGTCTTTAGAGAAGTCTGAGGTAAGTCTGAGCCTGAAGAAGTTGTTCAGACCAAGAATAATCTTGATATGGTGTGATTTGAATTGAGGAACAAAGAAGATGATTTAGATGAGTCGACTAAATCTGAGGAAGAGGTGGAACAACAGACTCTAGTGGTAAGAAGGTTAGAAAGAATAAGAAAACCAATTGAAAGGTATAGTCCACCCAACTTCTATTTTGCATTTGTGCTAACTTCCATCGACAATGAGCCTAATTCGTTCGGTGAGGTAGTCGACTCGGAAAAGGGTAAACTCTAGAAGGACACCATGGTTGAAGAGATGGAATCCTTTCACAAGAATCAGACATTTGATTTAGTTAAGTTACCTAGTGGAAGAAATCTTGTCGATAAAAAATGGGTATTCAAGAAGAAGATGAATGCCGCAGGACAAGTCAAGAAGTTCAAATCTTGACTGGTAGTGAAAGGTTATTCCCAAGTCGAGGGAGTTGACTTAACTAAAAAAAATTCCCCTGTTGAAAAAATAACTTCCGTTAGAGTACTAATGTCTCTGGCTACAACATTCGATATGGAAATATAACAGATGGATGTGAAGACAACGTTCCTGCATGGGGACCAGGAAGAAGAAATCTACATGAAATAGCCTGAAGGATTTATAGTAAAGGGAAAGCAAACGTTGGTGTGCAAACTGAAAAGATCCCTTTATGGTCTAAAGAAATTGACAAGGATGTGGTACCAGAAGTTCAACACATACATCCTTAGTTTGGTGGGATTTGTGAGAAGAAAAGATGATCACTGCATATATTCCAAGGAATAAGGTGGGTGTTTCATATATGTAGCTTTGTATGTCGATGACATGTTGATGATTGGAAACAACATGAGCATAATAAAGGAGGTGAAGAAGCAACTATCCTCCAAATTCAACATGAAGGATATTAGTGCAACTAAATTCATTTAGGGAATGGCTATTAAGAGAGATTGAGCCGCTAGAAAGCTCTGGTTGAATTATACGAAGTATATTGAAATGGTTATGAAACGGTTCAACATGCAGGATTGCAAACTAGTGAAGGTGCCAATTCCTGTGGGAGCAAGGCTTATTGTTGAATAGTGTCAAACGACACATGAATAAATAGAGGACATGGAACATGTTCCCTATGCAAGTGTCGTTGGTAGTCTAATGTATGTGATGGTTTGCACTCGACTAAACATTGCCCATGTAGTGGGAGTGTTGATAAGGTACATGTCGACACCTGGAAAGGAGCACTGGACAATTGTCAAGAGAGTATTCAGGTATTTGTGTGGCACAAAGGACTATGATATATGCTACCAAGGAAGACCTGGAGGTGACAGTGGTAAATTAAATGTACATGGATTTGTTGACGCCGATTGGGATGGATATCTGGATCGACGGAGGTTGACCAACGAAGATGTCTTCAAGATGTTCGGTGGAGCAATAAGTTGGATGAGTATGCGACATGTGGTCATAGCCTTGTCAAAAACAGAAGTTGAATACATGGTGGCCACTCATGGAAGAAAATAAGCGGTATGGTTGCAAAGGTTGTGCTCAGGAATTGGGTTTGAGAAGAGAGCTATGAAGCTGAGTTGCAACAGTCAAAGTGCAATATTTATGGAAAATAACCATGCTTATCATTCAAAGACTAATCACATTGATGTAAAATACCATTTCATAAGAGATATGGTGGAAAGTAACAAGGTGCTATTAGAGAAAGTAGACACGTTGGAAAACATAGCAGCCTCATTGACCAAGTCAGTGAGTGTTGTGAAATTCTCTAGGTGCAGAGAGGCAATGGGCATTGTTGTCCTGGTTTTTTAAATGAAAATTTAGGAATCTCATGTTTCAGTAAAGAAGACAACAAGTGGGAGAATGTTATATGTGGGGTTGTTATATTCTTTGTAGTGAAATTCTAGTCGAGGTGAATTGACTAACAGTCGAAGGTCAAGGTGGATCAGAAATAGTCAAGGTCGAGGTGGATCTAAAACAAGTAGAAGGTTGAGGTGGTTGATCGGTCAGGTAAAGTTGAAGTCGAAAATATCAACAAAAAGTCAACCAACAAGAGGTCGAAGTGCGAGCGTGAGATGACCGACTAGAGATCAAATGAAGGCCGACTGGTAGTCGAATGGTAATCCGACTTGGAGTCGACTGTAATATAATTCTTGTTGTAAAGCCTATAAAGAGGCATTTTGTAAGAACATAAAGGCTAATGAAAAATATTATAATGCATGAGTAAATCATAGGTTGTTGGTCATGTATATGTAAGATGGATTGGCTACAGAGTTGTTCTTGCACAAGAAAGAGGGTATGATGTTGATTGTGTCTTAGGTGTGGACCAAGGTTATACATGGAACCTTTAATTCAGATTGAATAAGACAACAAGAGAGAAGAACACTCAAGGAATGATGGTTTTCCCAGTTTAGGGTTACCAGGGTAAAATCTCTGTGTACTGTGTGATTACTTTGTGATTTACGTTCTTGCTTAAATTCTTCTTCTCTTCTGCTAGGATTAGTGTGGAAGTGTTTCTCATTTCATGAAATTTGTCATGGGAATATACATGATGACCTTGGTTCTTACCATATATAGTGAGATCCCATCCTTCGATATGTTGTGTTCAAGTAATTTACCCTCCTAAATAGTAGAGTTGTTCCTTTTTGGATTTAGAGAAATATCATACATCCAATATATTTCATTTTTTTTCTAGGTGTTGTAAGTGATTTGACTATTCTTAGAATAAATTGTAACATCATTAAGATATACCAACACACTTTGACAAATCAATCCTCAGAAGGCTATGTCCATTGCACGCTAGAACGTCACACCTGTGTTTACTAGTCCAAATGTCATTCTTTGGTACATATATATCCCCCACTTTGCATGAAAGGTAGTCTTCAATCAATCATATTTGGAGATTGGAACTTGATTATAGAAAAAAAAAACCATCTAATAATGAGAAAATTCCGGCACCAGAGACAAAATGTATGATTTGTTCCATTGAAGGAACATGATAGTTATCTTTGTTAGATGTTTGATTAAGATTTCAGAAATCCATAAACAATATTATATACCTGAACTTCTTCTTGACTTGTACTAAATTCACCACCCAAGAAAAGTGGTGGAATTTGAAGATGATATTAACATCTAATAGCTTCTTTAGCTCTTTATGTATAAGTGGCTCAAGAGTTGGATAGACTTTGCATAACCTTTGTTTAAAAGGATTGGAATCTTCTTTGAGTGAGATGACATGTTGTGTGATGTTTGTATCATAAGTCTTTAAATATTCACAAGTCCACGGGAAGACATCCTTATATTGCCTAAACAGTTGGATGTATGCCTACATTTTTTCTTCTAAACAAGAGGTCCCCAAATTGATGTGTTTGGGGTTCTCCTCAGTGCACAAATTGACTAACTCATAGCTTCTAGAAGAGTTGTTCATATTCACATTTAGTGTTTTCTAAAACCTTGTTTATAGGTCGAACAATTTTTCTAGAGTCAAAATGCCTTTAGGTAGTAAGTTACTTTTGAGGTTGTATAGGCCATCCCCGTAGTTATACAAATATTTTTCATGTTCCTCATCATATATAACAATGTCCTTAAATGTGCCTACATTGGTGAGGAATTTAATAATCTATTCATCGTCATTAAATACCCTCTAGTTGGTTACATTGTCTGGGATTGAGGGCCTTAAAGTCAATTCAACAGAAAATCCATCATTCAAAGGAGAAAATCTTCAAGCAACATTATCTAACGTATCCATAGTTTCATTTTTCAAACAAGGTATAGAAGTGAAATTGAATGCATCAAAATTATTAATTAGCTTCCAAACCTATGATTGATATCCTTTTAGATGGGGAGTGTTACCACTCAAAATATCGCTAAGGGGAAAGTCCCACCCTATGAAGGAGAGCCTAGGGGAAATTGCTAGGCAAGCCACCCACTGTCACCTTGGTGACCTTGCATCTCACTTTAAGGCTAAGAGACAAGGCTTCCTAACCTAAGGAGGGTATTACTAATGATTCAATATTAGCTAGGTCGTTGAGTGAATAAGGAAATCTCTTCTAACTTGGATTGAAAAAGACTTTATTAATTCGACACTACCCACTCTCAAGGATACAAAGCAAGTTTGAAAACATGAATAAGTAGATCAAATATTAAATTACGAACAAGATTTGAGTGAGACAAGTGATCTTATTCGAAGTTATGCTTGGAAAGTGGGAAATGAATCTTGCTCATCAAAGTGTAACACAAGTGTTCAATGGCACCATGAAACTTGAAGTATTATGTCATACAATATGTGATGCAAATGCAACCTGTATACAATGAAAACATAATAGAAGGAAGTAGATCATGACTTATGTTTGCAAAGTAAAATCATAGATAATTTATTCACCATATATGTAGACATCATATTGAGACCAAATGACAAGAGATTGTATGCCAATAATGTAACTTTGTTTAGGATAAAAAACTATAACAAAGTCATACCATTCAATGTTGATATTTAGTGTGTCATATTAACCAGTGATGAGGTTTAGATGTCAACAATACTTAAAGCCACAATAAAATACCAATGCCTAACGTGAAATTTTCCAATATTTATTCAAATCAAATTGTAACCATTCAAAGCATATCTTGAAAATATCCCAAATAGTGATCATTGTTAGAATATAGAAGATTGTGTGCTTGTTTTACCATTGACAATACCCTTGTCACCCAACCATAGGCCAAATCCACCCTCCGAGCACCTTAACCTTGACTGAGAATTACTCCGAAAGAAAACCCTAGGATAGATAGCCAAACAAAGTGTAGCGCATATTCCTCCAAGGATAGCGCACCAACAATAGTTGATCAGATAGTCCAAACCCTAGCCAAGAGATAGTACAAACCAAAACTGAAACCCGTTGCTGCAGCAGCTGCACCTGCAACTCTCCTCCACACGTGTGCACCAAACTGGGAACTGCAATGTGCACTAGTTGTTGCTCTGCAATTCTGAGATGTGTCAAATGAGAACTGGCGCCCTGTATTTATAGTGGTTCTGCCAGATTTGTTGGGGCCGACTTCTCCTTTTGGGTACATGTTTGTTCAGTATGTTATTATTATTTTTGGTCGAATTCTTCTCTTGGAGGCTAGTAACCTAATATAAATTATCTTCTTGAACCAACAAGACTTCTAGGGTTATTAGCCAACTCATTAGGGATTTCTCTTGCTTTTCGGAGTCTTCTATTCTCGTCAGGTTTACACATGGAGGTAAATACCTCCCGCATATACCATAATATTAACACTCCCTCCTATCTAGGGAGGTATTACAGGTAATGGTCTTGAGCACAAATTTATACCATTTACCCGGTAGCATCAACATAGTCGTTTAGACTATCTCATGACTAGATCATGAGCATCGCCATCACCATCAACTGCATCATCTCTCAAAACCATACTTCATCTGAGTAATCAGACATGATGCTGGATAAGTCACTCACACCATAGAGTGATACAAGAGTCATTCTTATAATCTAGAAGAGTAAATGCTCTGAACTATTTTCCATCTGGAAAATCTTTGTTCATCATTCGTCTGGATGATGATTATCTCC
>ML780159.1:242449-264027 GCA_009831015.1 Picea engelmannii | reverse complement strand
GGAGGTTGCCCCCTCGAAGAGGCCTGTGAACATTGCTATCTGAATCAAGTGCTATTTCTGTTGCTATTTCGTATATCATTTATGTGTATTGTGAAGATTATGCTGGATATTTTACTGTTATTCTGTTATTTCTAGCATTTCGTCTCTGTACTGCATATTTTATATATCTGGTATCTTGCACTGATCCTGCATATGATTCAGAGGCTTTCACCTTAGCCACCAGTGACTTCTTTGAGCGACAATCAACAGTGTTATGCCAAGGTCTCTTATGGAAGTCGCACCACTTCCTGGTATCTTTCTTTGTCTTTATGATGTCCTTCTTTGCTTGCGGCCTAAACTGGTTTTCCTGAGGCAGTCTATCTTTGCCCTATCCTTTGTTCTACGGGTTGGGGCTACCCTTTCCTGGATTTTTCTATGAGGGGTTCTCAGGCCCAAATTTTTGTGTCTTTTGTTTGAGATTTTGCTTGATTTTGAAGGCATACCAATAGGTCGCACCCAAGGATGAGATGTCCAGAAACTTCATTTTGGCCTGTATGTATCTATGCAGACCATTACGATACTTGAGCACCAGATGTCACTCAGAATCCTTCATACCCAGCTTGGTGCGCAAGGTATGGAATATATTTGTGAACTCGGGCACTACTTGGTCTCTTTCTTGTCACAGTGTGGTTCATTTTGTGTACAGGTCGTCATAATTTCCAACATGGTAGTATTGTTCCTTAATAGAATCCCTGAAGGATTCCCAGGTGATCGCGACTGTAAATAATGAGGGTTCCTCTATTTCCTTCTGCTCACAGAAAGTTTCCCACCAATATTTGACATGGGGAACAACTTTGAGGAACACAAAGTAATCTTTTCTCTATTCAAGAAGTTATGGACAGAGAAATACCCTTCTAGCAGATTCAACCATTTGTTGAAAACATTTGTGTCTATCTGACCTTAAAATATAGGAATATCGAATTTTATTTGTACCTTGAAGGGAGCGGCACCTCCGTTTGAGGAACATGTGTTGCTTGTTGGTAGTCGCCGAAGGATTTGTGCAAAACCATCCATCATCTCATTCCTCTGTTGTGTGAGGGATTCCTCGAGAAACATTTTTAAGGGATATCCTATCTCGTCGTCTTTATTTTCTCCCACCATGAGAGGTCTCTTGGGCGTGCGAGAGATTTTTTCCTCAAGAGAAACAAGCTCGAGACCCAATTATTTGTACCTTGACCTCGTTGGGGGCATGCATTAAGAACAACAAAGAGCAGACCGCTCTGATGCCACTGATATGGATTTTATGAGAAGAACGAAATGAATACATATTATTATCAAAAGATTCTTAACACATAATAACAAATATACAGTAAACTAGTTTCTATTCAATAAGGAAATAAGTTGAAACTGTAAAATGCAGTAGAAAACAAGCTTGCTAGAATGGTGGCGGCTTATCTCTGAAAAGAGATGTGATGACTGCACTCATTCGCAAGAAGATGATTACAATGAGGCTCTGAAGTCCTTTTTACAATAAACAGGAATGTCAAAAACCCTATACATCCAAAAACCTAACCCTAGGAGATGAAGCACCAAAATTCATGTGGGTCTCGTTTGGGTAAGTTAGTACATCAACTTCTCGGGGTCATAACTTTTGCATGTGATCTTAGTTTTAAGTGCACGATAGCCCGTTGGAAAGGTATATCCGAGGAATACACATGTTTTCATCATAATTTGACTCAGTCTACAGTCTAACTATGGATAGCCCTAAAAATGGTGTTTAGGGTCTCAAAACGACCACGAAAGTCAGGAACCCAAAAACTAGAAAAAAACTGCCAAACTGGAAAATTGCCAAACTGAGCCAGTTGGAATAGGTGGGAGGCCACCGACATCCATCTGGATCACGTATCCCCTATCCTCCATTGCCGAAACTAAGATCATATTACTCTTCTTGATCTCTAGAACATACAACACATTTGCCACCTCCAGAGAACCTCCTGACTCCCTCTACACCACACTGTTGACAAAGTGTCCTCAGACACACAATTTTATTAATAAGGAAAAATTAATTACAATAAGAAGTGAGGACTCATAATCTCCTTTTAACCTCACTTGAAGAAGGAGCTTGTTTATATAGCTCAAATCTAAACTAAAATCTAGGAGAAGAACCGATCACATAATCACATGAAGATGATAGGTGTCCTTTACATAGAAGCTAGGTGTCCTTATCCTAACAAACTAGAATAAACTAATTTCTAAAAACATTTAAACTAGAAAATACTTAGACTATAGAAATTTAGGATTATGAGGCTAACACACGCTTGGCATTGGTGCTAATCCCCACATGTAGATCCAAGTCATTCTCTAACAAACTAGTGAACAAATCTTGTGACAAGAAGCCCCACTATCCACGAACCAGGAACCATTGGAAACCGTGCCATTAAGAAAAGAGACTAACAAGAAATGTTTCTCGAACCTCTCAGTAAAATCCTTGACTTGAGTATCTACATATGTTGCTACCTGCTGATACTTATCCTTCCCTTTCTTCCATTCAAGACACTGTGAAGCATAGTGACCACTCTTGTGGCATGCAAAGAATTTCACTTTTCTCAGATCCCTCTTCTTTCCAACCTATGAAGTCAACTCCACATGTATTCCTCTTGACCAAACCCTTTCCCTTGCTCTTCCTTTCCTTACTAGTAAGATCTAGATTCTCGTCATCACCCTTCTATTGGTCTGCTAGAGATTCCTCTCGAATCTCCTCCTAGATGAAATCATCCCATAGATTGTCAAATTTGGGAAGTGTCTCTCGTGCAATGATGTCATTGATAAATGGGGCCCATGGCTTAGTGCAACCATTCAGGGCCATGCTCACCATCTCTTTATCTGTCACGACCTCCCCGACTACTACCAATTGATCAAAAACCTAAGTGATCTTGGTGAGATAACCGGTCACTATATCTGATCTGGCCATATTGGTGTTTTAAACTTTTCCCTCAACACCATCTTCTTGTTTGTATTACCGCTTTGGAAAAGATTTTTCATCTTCAAACATCTCCCCAACTGACTTCTTTTCAGACAAGTGAGGAATCAAATGATCCTTCACCGCATCTAAGATGGTCCTCTTGGATTTCACATCCTTTTGATTATGGATGACTAGTTGTTGTGGATCCATCTATGGGGTTATCGTGGTATTTGCAAACTTCCACAACCCATTCTCCAATGGAATTAATGTAACCCTCACCTTCCAAGGAATGAATTTAGATGCACCCTCCAACCTGTCCTCAAATCTCAAACATGTTGTGACCATCTCCGAATCAGGATTTTAATAAGGAATATAACTACTAGAATTTAGATCTGTTGTAAAACCTATAACAAAGCCTTTGTATGATCTCCTTCATAATGTTATATCTGATACCATGTTAAATTTCCTTAAACCCCAGTAACGAAAATTAATTCCTAGTAAATCCTTGCAGAAATTAAATGCAGAAATTGCAGTAGAAGTAAAACAGGTAACCAAACACATGTACACCAATATTTTTGGGTAAATACCCTTGGAAAAACCCTTAAGGGAAAACAAAAAACGAGATGATTTTATTAGGATAAAAATCAGGGCTCCCATAAAAGGGAAAAGGACCCATTGAGAAGAATACAAATCAACAACCAAACCTGGAAAAAATCCTAGCTGAAAATCCCTTTGACAAAATTGTCCTTGCATGCTACTGTGTTGGCTATATGACGACCTACATCGAGTTGTACAATTGCTACTGCAACTTGTATAGACCCGTACAAGCCATACGATGTTGGATGCGGGATGTAAGACCCATGTTGGGTGTTTTTGCAGGTTGTACAACCCCTCTTGGATACTCCTACAGGATGTATGACCTCTCTAGAAATTTCTCTATCCTCTGTCTTGCTGGTACGATCACCTGAAAAATATCATGGCTGCAATATTCTTCTCTCTCGCTGAAATGTGTAGAGTGAAATTCCTTCACTTAAATGAGTCATGACTCCAAATAAATGTGTGTCTTCTCCTCTCCCTTGGCTACTTTTATAATCTTGAGATGAGCCCTAACCTTAAAAGCAATCAATGGATGAGATTAAATCCCTCTCACTTGAGATCAATGACTAAGATTCATTTAATTAACTTAAATCACTAATGCCAAAAACTTAGGAATTTTATTTAATTAACCTCAATTAATTCTAAAATGACATTCACTTTAATTATTAAAGTGAATTTCCAAATTTTTGAAAGGTATTAATGACGATCTCCACATGATAGACACAATCTATTGTGGAGATACATGTCTGTTGCTACAAACTTCAAAATTGAATCCATATTACCTTCATATTTTAATATGGATTCTTCAAGTGATCTTTTTCTTACCAGTACCAACTACTTCTCATGGAAATCCCATATGGAGGATGTACTAAGAAGTAAAGGATTGTACTAGATTACCTTGGGAAAAGAAAAAAACCCCACTGATGCTGATAAGAAATCCAAATGAGATAATAAGAAGGACAAAGCACATGGACTAATATGAATGTCCATCTCTCCTAATTTATGGTTTTACCTTCAAGGAATTGATGATCTAGATGAAGCTTGGGCTAAGCTTGAAGCCGTGTTTGGTAAACACAATGTGACTCAAGCCCACCAACTTGAAAATCAATTAATTTCTTTAAATCCCAATGATTTCACTTGCATTGAAGATTACTTATCTAAGTTCAAAACACTTGGAATTTTACTTAAAGAATGTAACATAGATACAAAGGATGACCAATACATATATATTATTCTTGCTAAGTTTGGTAGTGCATATTCTATTTTTGTATCTACCTTTTATGCCATTAGAGAAGCTCTAGCAAATTCTTATCAAGAACTCTCTCTTGAGTCTTTTTGTGATTATTTGATTAGAGCGCAAGAAAAGTTCTTTCATCTTGGAGTGATCAACACTACATGTACATCCAACAAAGCCTTAGTGGCCCAATAGAAAGATAAAACCAATAATACAAAGAAGCAACATCCTCACAACAACAAGAAGAAAAATAAAGGTCGCAAACCCTCTTAGCTAGCTTATACTCCTAATGATTACATAGGAGAAACATATTAAATTAAGAATATCGACATGCATTTCAATTCTTGTGGGTGATATGGTTATCTAGAGTCTAAATGTTTTAAAATGATGAAGGCCTTAGAAGCAACGATGAAGAAACACAACATCAATCTTGATTCTTCTTCTTCTAACTCTTTTTCTCATGGACATGCACTTTCTGCCTCTGGTTTCTCCTTCAATGAAACATTTACTTCTTCTCCTAATGAGTGGCTTATTGATTTCAGAGAATCTTATTACATGGCTAAGGATAAAACCACTTTTTCTTCTCTAAATAAATGTAACACCAAACCAATAATTGTTGGTGATGATAGATCTCTTAGTATTGTAGGGTCTAGAATAGTTCAAGTAGATAATGGTCATTTCAATGATGTATTATGTGTTCCAAGTCTTTCCTACAACCTTCTATTAGTATATCAAATTACTCATTTAGGTGAAGGTAAAAAAATAGAGTTTTCACCTCACCAAGTTGTAATCAAGGTTTTGAAATATCATAAGCATGTCCTAGCAATTGGAATTGTCGATGATATTACTGGGCTGTACAAATTTGATAACTTTTGGTCATAATATTTGCCATCAGTTTTTGTTGCTCACAACTATGACTTGAGTGAATTATGACATGAATGGTTTTGTCATGTAAACTATGTCTCATTGCAACAACTATGTATTCAAAATATGGTGAGTGGTCTTCCTCTAATTTCTTAGAGATATGGTGTGTGTGCTTGTTGTGTTCTCAAAAAACATCATGGGGACTTTCTTCTCCTTATTTCTCTGGGTGCAAGTACTTGTTAACTTTCATTGATGACTTTTCCAAACACACTTGGGTTTACTTCTTAAAACTTAAGAGTGGATTTTTTGTCACGTTTTTGCCCTACAAGGCCCTTGTAGAAAAACAATATGGACATCAACTACAAAGGTTAAGAACAAATAATGGTGGCGAATATGTGAACAAAAAATTTACAACCGACTTCACTACACATGGAATTCAAATGCAATGTACTTCTCCATATACACCACCACAACATGGTGTCACCGAGAGAAAGAATTGCACATTAAAGAAAATAGCTAATTGTATGATTCAATCTAAAGGATTAATTCTTCATTATTGGGTGGAAGCCATCAATTGTGTGAATTACATTGTAAATCACACTCTCACAAAGGATTTTAAAAATATAACACTAGAAAAAGCATGGATGAAAATTAAGCCAGATGTAAGCCACTTCTGTGTATTTGGTAGTGAAGCATGGGCTCACATTCCTGAAGAAAAAAGGAAAGCATTACAACCTAAAAGTGAGAAGTTCATTTTTGTTGGATATTCTAAAGATGTCAAAGGTTACCAATGTTTTCAACCTCATTCCAATGAAATAATTATTAGAAGAGATATTAATTTTGATGAAAATATCTTGGCCCAGGATCCATCTTCGACGTTTGTGCTATCTTTTGTTCCTATTTTGGTTTCTTCTTTAGATGATGAGAGCGAGGATGAAAATCCACCTCCTCCTACTCACCTTCCTCCAAATGAGTCCATTGAACATGAACTTGCACTAGCATCATCGCTTCCAAGATGGGTCTATTCAACTCAAGAAGCAATTGGTGATCCTTTATATCAACGTTAGACATGTTCATAGTTCCAACGAGCCTCCTCTATTTTGGCTCAAGTTTCATAGACTTATGATCTAGACACATTTGCAAAAACTTTTGGCCATTCAAATTGGGACACAACAATGAACGAAAAATATCATTTTTTAATGGAAAATGATACTTGGGGATCTTGTATCTCTTTTGAAAGGAAGATGTAACAAACACACACACACACACACACACACACACACACACACACACATATAATCATTAAATAATAATAATTAATACATCATAATGAAAATACATGTCTATTAATGAAAGGGAACCCTTTTGCGGGTATATATACATCCCTCATTTCTCATTTGTAATTATTTCATCTTATATTCATGCATTACTCAATATATTATTATTTCATCCTAATGAATTACTTAATTCTATCCCACTTAAATTGGATATTCTTATAGTTGCGAAACAAGTTCGTTTGTCACATTGGTATCAAAGTGATGTTTGATCTTGGCCTTCGACCATCCGACCTTTAGTTAAAATTACGTTGCCCTTGGCAACATATCTATTCGTTGTTGGCCACAACAACAATGTTTCTCAGAGTTTCTCTGAATATTGAAGAAAAATAAAGTATTACCGAGGAAAAAAAATAGAGAGAGAATGTAGTGCTACCCAAAAATAAAACCGAAACCAAATATCAAAGAAAAAGTATATATATATATATATATATATAGAGAGAGAGAGAGAGAGAGAGAGAGAGAGAGACATACACATATATAATAATATTAATAATAATAAAGAAAACCTAGTATCCTACATACATCCACAACCACTGTACAATCATCTGCATAATTAATTTACTGTTGGGTCGTTCCATACGTACGATTAACAAAGCTGTACAATAATTGTTTTTATAGATTGGTTCACCAATTTATCTTAGCCTTAGCCTCGTGGACGTTAAAAATACTTTCTTTCTTTCTTTGTGCATCCGTACAACCACAAAATAGAATGTTGTGTTGTACCAATTGAATTAATTGTTGAATTTTTTTTTACAGCCACCAATTATTAACACCCGTACAATTTTAATTGCAGAAAATTGGAAAAACATTGCAGCCAGTCTTCGGTACCACCAGGCCGTACACAACCGCACAATCAACATTGCTTTCTGTACAATTATTTGAAAAAAATGAATTAATTAGAGCGTTGTACCACTGGTTGTTGTTTTCTGCAAATTGGTCGATCCACGCGTACAATCGCCAATTGTACCACTTGCCTCTCAATCGTACAGTCCAAAATCCTCGTTGCCAGTTCCATACAATCGATGCATCTGCTATTATCTCGTCTGTACCATCTGTAGTGTTCATAAAATTGTGCCCATCCCATAAATCTCTTCATATAAAAGTCGCGACTCTCCTTTTATTTAAAATAATAATAATTACAAGGGAAATACTCAAGTTTCAATATATATATATGTATAATAATAATAAGGAAAATAAAATAAAAGGGAATAAATTAAAGTGAAGGTTCAATAAAGGTGGAATTATTAAAAAATATACAAGATTAAAAGCAAGAAGAGTGAAGCGTTAAATAAGTACTAAGCTATTTTTTTAATAAAAACGCAAAGGATAGAAAATAAAAAGTTTATAAGAAGCAAAAGTATTTTTATATTTTCTATCAAGAAAAATGATTGATTTGACCTAAAGAAAAGATTTTATAAGCTTCATCATTTATCGTAAATTATTGACAAAAGCAAAATGGAGTCTAGTAATGAAAAATGAAGATTTCTTAAGACTACAACAAAATATGTGTCAGTGCTACTTAGAATCAAAGGGACACTTGCAGGGAAGGATGTAACTATTTCTATTGATCCTATTGAACATGGTAATTATGTTAGTACCAGATGTACTGACCAATTATTAACCCCTAAGTCAAATATAATTGAAGAGATAAAGTTGTGGAACGAAAACGAATATGACATAAGAAACCTACAACTAAACATTGGAGATTATACCTTTGTATTGCAATTCGTTTTTAGATCCTTGTGTGATGATAATGATCTAATTCTAGGTTCACCCTGGATGGAAATACTAAGGTCTTTCATCCTAAACACGAAGAATAAGTTTTTTACATTTTCATATAAAAAGAAAAAGATAACATTATAGGAATCTACACTAGAGTTAGATCCAGTAATGGCTGAAGATTTTAAGGATATCTCCAAAGTAATACTTCAAGAAAATAAAAAATCAATGGAAAATATGCAAAAATAAATTGACAAAACTATCACCGATAAAAACGAAGAAATTTCTCATCTCAAGAATCATAGTAAGAACTTGATCGCCTAGCTTAAGAGGTTAAAAGGTGAGAATAAGTCGCACAAAGAAACGTTAAAACAACTTACCAACAAGAAATCATTGATTGATAAGGAAACAATGATCGATCCCATCGAAATCAAGAAATCATTAGCTGTAAAAATCCAAGTTATGGAAAATGGAACAATTATAGATCCAATCCACATCACAGCTCAAGAAGCTACAAAGTCAACTGACAAAAATACAATGTCATATGTTGGAGTACAAACGATGGAACCTCCAAGTGTACTTACTAATCAGAATTCAACCATTAACAAGGAAACATTGGTGCGAGAATAAAATAATATATCAAAATTAAACTAAGAAAACGCTACAAGTATAATAAGGGAAAATCATGTTATAAGAACTCCTTATCGACATCCAAATCATAAGAGAAAATATCTTAACCAGTGAGAATATCAATGTCATTTAGGACAAGAACGACTAGCTTATCATCTGAAAAATATTGATACCAACACAATTAAGTCCCATGATAACCATTCATCATGGAAGTGCAACGTACCACAAAATATTGAATTAGGATGGTCTGACCCTTTCACAATTCGATAGTTCTGCTCAACTCGTCGTCATTCATATCGTCTTGTATCATCAATCCTAACAACGCCAAAAATAGAGAATTATGCGAAGACATTTCGAGCTAGAACGAAGACACAAGCATCTCCATAAATATGCTTTGAGGACAAAGCATTTTTAAGGGGGAAGGAAATGTAACACACACACACACATAATAATTAATACATCATAATGAAAATACATGTCTTATCCAAAATACATGTCTTATCCAAAGGACATGTTTATTAATGAAAGGGCACCCCTGCATGGGTATATATACAACCCTAATTTGTCATTTCTAAGCATCTCATCTTATATTCATACATTAATCAATATATTATTATTTCATCCTAATGGATTACTTAATTATGTCCTACTTAAATTGGATATTCTTATAGTTGTCCAACAAGTTTGTTTGTCACAGAAGAAAACTTGTTCGATGTAAATGGGTATACAAACTAAGTATGCATTAGATGGAAGTGGAAGTGTTGAAAAACATAATGCCTGATTAGTTTCCAAATTATTCTCTCAAGTTGAAGGAATTGACTACAATGAAAACTTTTCCCCTATAGCCAAAATGAATTCCATCCTCCTTGTTATAGCCCTTGTTTCCTTGCATAGATTGGAGGTCCATTAGATGAATGTTAAATAGGCTTTCTTGCATGGGGATTTGCAAAATAAATCTACATGGAACAACCTCCAAGCTATGTTCAAAATGACTCCAATATTTTTTTTCCACCTTAAGAAATCTCTCTATGGTCTTAATCAAGTTCCTTGAGCTTGGTATGCAAAAATATATAGCTTTCTTCTTGACACTAGATTTTTTAGATGTCCTTCTGACTGTAATGTCTATATCAAGAAAGCAGGAAGCCATCTCACAATACTAGTTCTTTATGTTGATGACCTTATCCTCATTAGTAGTGACCCAAAACTTTTAACCCATGTGAAATCCAACTTTAAAAAGAAATTCGAAATAACATACTTAGGCTATTTGCATTGTTTCCTTGGCCTCCAAGTATTGCAAACTAATGAAGGTATTTCCCTTTCCTAGTCTAAGTATGCATGTGACCTTCTTCGCCTCTTTCACATGGAAGATTCTAAACCAACTCCTTCTCCTTCTAGTCTGGAGTCAAACTTGCTTCCACATGTACTACTCTCAAATTCGATGCCACTTTGTACCCTCAGTTAGTTGGTATCCTCTTAAATTTGATTCATACCCATCTTGATATTTCCTTTGTTGTTGGTCTTGTTTCCAGGTATATGCAAACACCCCATGAAATCCATTAGAAAGAAACAAAAATGATCCTTGGGAATATCCAGGGTACAATTCGGGGAGGACTCCTTTGTTGGTTGGTTTCATTGATTCAGATTAGGCCGATGATCTTGATGATCGAAAGTCTATTGCAAGTCATATTTTCAACCTTGGTTCTAGACTTGTCACTTGGGCTTGTAAGAAATAATAGACTATTGATCTTTCTTCAACAAAAGAAGAGTATCAAGCAACGATTAATCCAAGTCAACAAGCCTTGTGGCTTTGACAGATCCTTTCATAGTTTAGATTCCAACAGGAGCATGCGAACACCCTCTGGTGCGACAATTAGAGTTCCATCAAGCTCACCAAAGATCCAATTCAACACAAGTGTAGAAAACACATTGATTTGCACATGCACTTCATCATAAATCTCATTTATGATTGAATTATTGAAGTGATATTTTTCCCTACAGATGATCAAGGTGCAAACATTTTCACAAAGTCTCTTACAGAAGAGAAGTTTTCCAAACTTTTATCTATGTTAGAAGTTCAGGAAGTTTTCATTAAAAGGGTATAGGATATAATTCCTCCTTCCTTCCCCTATTGTGTCACCTTTTTAAATCCTTCAATCCTATCCCAAGTTGTTCTTAAAGGGGGATGTTAGGATGTTTAGACACTTGGGAGTTAGTTAAGTTCAACTTTGACTAATATGTCTTTAGGTAAAAGCGTGTTTCTTTAGTATGCATTTGTAGTTATGTAATCCAATGGTCACGATATGTTCTAGAAATAAAGTGTTCCAATGAATCATATTCTCCTTTATCTTAATGGCTATATTGATCTGCGGTTTAGCACCCAATTGATCCATGATCTCTATTTAAAGAGCATGGAGGGTCATTTGTTGATGATCGATTTTGAGAATCTCTCTTGTAAAATATTCTTATTTTGCATTAATATATTGTCTCAAGTGGCCACGTTGACTAGGGCCATGGAATATTTCCCTCTTCTAGGGTTTTAACCATGGAAAAACAATGGTGCATCGATCTTTGATCTGGTTGTGTGAGTGGTTATTAAAGATGTTTGTCTTGTGTGGGAATACCATATTTTGCGGAATATGTGGTAAATTGGGTATATAGGAGACCTTAGAATTGATTGTGATTTTCTTTAGGAACCATATAGGCTACTAGGGAAGCCTCCCTTGTATTGGATGCATCCTTCACTAAACTGAGGAAAGTTGTTTCCTAGGTGACAATTGTAACATTTCTAATGTTCCACTCATTTTGTACCTTGTGAAGGCTTTGCACTAGGGTGAAACATTGTGTGATAATAGGTCATACAATGAGGCATTTTGGATATGGGTTATGTCCCTAGTTTCAAAGGAATTGAAAAATCAAATTCTTGCACTCGAGGTTACCTTGGCAACTCTTGGGAAAATACATCCTCAAACTCAGATAATATTGGATGTAGCTTTGCAAAAGGGTTGTTATCTTCAATAATTGTCTTGATTGCGAAGATATTGCACCCTTCATCATACATTTCTTAACCTTCTTTGTTGAGATGAAGCATAAAGAAACCTCTCATTTGATATCTTCAATTATGATAGACTCTCCCATATTGTTTTGGAAGATACCCTTCTTCCCATAGAAACCCACCAATTCTTTATGGGATTCTACCTATTCTATTCCCTCTATCAGATTAAGGGCTCCTAATTTTGTACTATAAAATTTCATTTTTATGAAACAAACCCCAATTTTGACAATATAGTTCCTAACCAGGGAGCCCATTGATTGATTTTCCATAGAAGTCATTTCTGCCAATTCAAAATCATTCTGATTTTGTGTTTCCAACCCACATCTATTTAATGCAAAAGAGAAAATGAAACTATCAATAGCACTAAGATTGATTTAAATAGAAAGAGGAGTATTTTTAATCATGCTCATAGACTCTGCTACCATGGCCTAATGCTTAGCCTGTTAGTTAATTACCACGACATGAATTTGATGCTAGACATGGCATTAAACCTACTTAATTAGTCCTCCTCATTGACTAGACCACTCTTGATACTTCATACATTTTTTTCTATAATGGGAACAACCACATTCCTAACAATATGTCTATTCTTGATTAATCACCTGATTCTAAATATGACCATTGTATCCATTGACTCAACTTCTGGTTCCTCGAGAGTGGGATTGGTTCATATTTTTTTTAGAAAGATTCCCCTGATGCTATACTAGCAACTTTGGTTGTATAGACCTATCTCCCATGGAATCCATATCTACATCCTCAAAACTTGATGGCTCTTTCTCTAAAAGGTTATTTGTAGGAAACATATATCTTCCTTGAATATTCTCCTTTCATAGTGATCCTCTTTAGGACCTCCGTGGATTGACTCATCGAATATTCCATGGTGGTCAGTTTCCACATCATGAACTCAACCTGAACTAAGGGATAAAGTCTATGAATTAATCTCTTAGCTTGTTTCTTATCATCTTCCATATAATCCACTTGATGAACTAATGCCAAAAACTCCACCTCATACACTTCCATTGGTCTACTCCTCTACCTAATTACATTGAATTCACTTACATGTTGATGTTTGTATTCATCTGACAAGTACCTAGTTCTAAATGTTTCCTTGAATAGCTCCCAAGTTACCTACAAGGGAGTGATATGCAATTTGGTCTCTTCATTAATCCACCATATCATGGAATCCCCTATAGGGAGACTCATCTCTATTTGTCCTTTCTCCATGTAACTGAATGCCCTAAAATTGAGTGCCCTTTTCACTCCTACCACCCAAGCTTTTGTTGCCTTACCTTCTTCATGTCATTTAAACTTTGGTAACTTGGACTTTTGTACCTCTTTCATAATGTCAAAGGGAGATCTTCTCTCATCAATCTTAGATGGAGGGTCTCGGTCATGTTTTTTGTTTATCCTCCAATTTGCTTTCCTAATCTTGATCTTGGTTTTGGTTTGTGTTCTAATTTTGTCTCTAACTTGCAACCCAGTCTTTAAAAGTATCGATTATCTCTCGCAGACACTGTAACATGGTTTGTTTTGTTAGGGTTCTGATATCTGTAGAGATCTGGGGTTGCCTTTGGTGCTTAGGAGCCATGATTATCTCTACATCCATAACTAGTGAGTCAAAATTAGTTCTTCAAAACTAAATTGTTACCATAGTCATGATAAGGGTTTAGTGAATTATACATGAGACATGATTTTATTTTTGGTGTTCTTTCATTCTAACAGTTTCTGTATTAAAATGGAGATCATTTTGAGATTCTAGGTTTCTTTGGTTTCAAATGTTCTTGCTAGAACAAGCCTAATTCAAGATGGTAAGCTATCCCCTAGTGAGGACTTACACCCATCCCACTTCGCATGAGCTAGATAGTCCTTTTACGTATGTATGAAAATAACTTCAATTATTGATAAAAGGATATGCTTAGTTAAATAATGGAAGTCTTGGAGTATCCCCATCATTGTTTTATGCATGTAGGGTGCTTATTAATTTATCCATCCATTTATATACATATGCATAACCAACTACCATCCTACCAATGATATGAATATGAAGAAGAAGAGGAAGAAGAAGAAGATAACACAAACTACAAAGTTCCAGGGAGATAATTGTCAAATCTCCATTCCGTTTGTGTCACTAGTTTTAATGCACTCCACCTAAGAGTTTTAATATCTTTTACAATGTGTTGAGCCCACTTTGTCTAGTGGATGTGTGTATTTCACCCAAAGTAGACATAAGGGGTGCTTTCAACAACTCAGTAAATTACATACAAATGACAAATTATAGACTATGGGAAGCCTTTGCTTAATATCTTATAACTCCAACCAAACTCTAGTTTCCTTATCACTCAACCATTGCCATATCCTTAGATTCTCCAGGATACCATCAAAGGTGCCTCAACTTTGCACTCAAACATGTACAAAAGAATATCATGAGGAATGTTGTGCTCCTTCTAACTAGTAACACATGCATGTTATGCAATGCTATGCTATGCCTACTTATAATGTATCACAAACTTTAGTTTTCACTATTTAAATCGAGCTTTCATTTATCCACCACTAAATTATCACATAAGGACTATACAACTTAATGTTTATCCTCAACAAACAACTTAAATTGAATAAATATTACAAGAAAGGAAACAACAAAATTAATGAATGGAAATATTACTTGGTAAAACTATTGCTTCCTCTCTTGTTTTAAAAGAAAAAGTAAGATATGACTTCTTGACATTCCCTCCACAATAATAAAACCTTTCATTTCCTCATTTTCTCTTGTCACCTCTCCACTCCTTGTCCCATCTTCTTCATAGTCAGGGTTTCAAGCACCTCTCCACTCCTTGTCCCATCTTCTTCATAGTCATGGTTTCAAGCACAAGTGGATTCATGGTAATCCTCTCCTCCATTTTCCTTATTTATTTATTTTCCATGGTTTTTCATTGGTTTATAGTTTGAATTCTTGTTAAATAATTTCTTGTTTGTTGTTGGAATTTCCTCTAATTTAATATGATTCTTTTTGGGTTTCCAAGTTTCTTGAAGGTTTTACCCCCCTTCGTCATTGAAAAGGTGGCTATGGGTTGTGTCATAATCAACGGTCGAGGGCCACATTGTGTTTAGCTATAGAGGAGAAGGAATTATGTTTAACTCTATGGAGCTTGGGCACGTCGTGGAAAGTAAGTAAGGACATGTCCTTTTTCTCTAGTTGAAACTTCCTTTGGCGATGGCCTGCAACCTTCCAGGGGATAGCCGCGACCTCCCTTTGGGATGTATCATAACCTCTCTTTTGGGATGGTGATCCAGAATGGATCCCGGAACCAAAATGGGTCCAGGAAGGCCTAAATATCAAAGTGCTCAAAATGGCTTCAAAACGAACGTGTGCGTAGACCTCGTCGATACAAACCTAACACAACTTGAATGGGCTCAAACAGATGTCGTATGCAAAAGATATCGGGGTCTATTCGTTTTGCCAAACAAGCAAAATTTTGATGACTGTGTGTTCGTACAGTGTTGACATGGTAGCTGGCTGTACAGGCTGTACAGGTGACATGGTAGTGATGTTGACTGGACTGCCAGGCTGACAGCGTGGACACGTGGGCAGACAGGTGGGCGAATTGTAGTTTGACATGTGGCATATTACTTGGCAAATAGCATGGTGCCACGTGGCCTAGTCTTGGGATGCCACGTGGCACCCCTCTATTGGTCGACGGTTGGAAAAATTGTATGGACTCCCGAGGAGTCGAACCCGTGATCTCCGGTCCAGGTGGAAAGTGCTTTGGCAAGGTCGGGCTACTAGCCCGCCCACTTTATTCCTTGTTAACTATAGTGGCAATTAAATATTTAAGCTTCCACAAAAGTTCGTTCGGAGGAGTTAAGGGCTGGGGCCTAGCCCCAGCCCCAGCGCTACCATACGACCTTTATATATGACCACTACCATATGTTATATGATTTAAACTATTTGTGTGGTTTGTGCATACGACTCAACCCCCCAGCACTTACCATATAACCACCCCATATGACTCGGATCTCCAAGCTATAACGCAGATGATTGGGGATGGCGCCCAGTCGGTTGGGCTAGCTTGCCGACCAAGGGCACATGACTAGGCACAGAGAACCAAGGGCTATAACAGTTGTGGGCGCATGGAGCATTAGAACCAGGACACATGGCCACACATGGGACCGAGGTTCGGGACTTAAGGGGCTAGACCAGCGCGCCAGCCTAGACCAGGGCCATTTTCCAATGCCTCATATGCCCAGAGGCCTGGAGAAAAGGGGCTACACCCTGCATTTTTCCATTTTTGGGTATTTTGACCTTATATTAATAATTTTAATGGATTTTAAGCTTGTTTGAGGGGATTTTGGTCATTTTTGGAGGATCCGGGGCCCTTTTTGAGGCTAGATCTTGGGGAGAAGTTGGGAATTTGTTGCCAACTTCAAGCCTATATAAACCAGAGGTTCTTGGAAGCCTAAAAGGAGGTTCAAAACAGGGAAATGTTGAAGAATTGTAAAGCCAAAGTCATTTTTATGCAGGGAAGCCATTGAGGAGAGCAACTTTGCGGGCCATTTCCGAGAGCTTCGTTCATCCGTTTTCAGTGCTGTCAGTTTTGATGGGTTCTTGAAATCAGGTAGAACAAAGCCAGATCAGTTTGTAATCCATTTGGAAATTTTATGATGTACTTTTGAAGCTTTGAACATAAATAAGAAAGCCTCACCCACTGAGACAAAGGCCTAGAGACGTATGCAAGATTGTCGAACTCTGTTATCAACTTTGTTGTTTCTTTATGCTTATTTCCAGATCTGCATATGTTATTATGGCTGCCATGTTTCATCATTAATTCTTCCTCTTTCATCATTTTCCTAAATGGTTAATGAAGTCATATTTTAAAACTCAACCATAGTCATTAAAAGATCTTTTCGGATCAAGTGGTATCAAAGATAGTTGACGGTTGGTTTTTGAGTTTGCATGATTACCAAGGAAAGGTTGAATCATGGTGAAGGCGAGCTTGTTGAAGAGACTCCTGAGATTGGATCGAGAAAGAGAACTTATCATAGTGATAAGATGGCATTGGAAGAGGAAGTTTCTCATGAGGAGAAAGAGTTTTGAAAGACCTTCTTTGCCATGTCGGAGATGGTGAAGGTTTTATATGAGAATTACTTGGAACGGAAGAGACCGATTCTAGGTGAATATTCAAAGGTCGAAAGTGAAGAAGGAGAGGATCCTCCTCAAACTCCTCCTTCACCTCCTCCTTCTCCATCAACTTCTTCTTCTTCAAGTTCAAGTTCTAAATCCACCGCAAGAAAACATTCCCATAAACATAAAAATGAAATACCTTTACTTAAGCTTGATGTGAAGTTTGAATTATCCATGTATGATGGTGAAGTCAATACAGAGAGGCTTGATAATTGGGTCAAACAGATGGAGGTTTATTGCAGTGTGCAACAAATCAAGGATGAGGAAACTCAAATCAAGTTGGAATCGCTTCAACTTGCAGGCACAACACTCATCTGGTGGCAGAGCAAGTTGCAAAATGGTACACAAGAGGTGGGTAATGTATTTCCATCATGGCAAGTTTTGGTTTCTGCACTTAGAAAGCAATTTTATCATTTGGGTTATAAAGAGAAGGATTTAATTGAATGGCAAGGTCTTAAACTAAGAAAAGAACAAACAGTGCAAGAATACACAGATGGATTTTGTAAAATGGCATTGATGTTAGATGTTCCTTTACATACCCAAGAAAATCTTATGAAGTATATAGAAAGTTTACCGGCACATATTCGTAACACTGTATTTATGTTTGGACCTACTAATATTGATGAGGATTATGTTCAAGAAACATGTATTGAGGTAGGGAAAACATGAGTTGGTGTATCAGGGGAATCATCTTCGAGAAAAGAGGACAAAAGGAAGTGGAATGGCAAGAAGGAAAATACAGTGGCAAGAAAGGAAGAGAATCCCTCTTGCAAGCATTGCAAGAAAGAAGGGCATGAGGAGGACCATTGTTGGCAATTTCATCCTGAGAAGAGACCGAAATGGTTCAAAGAGAGGAAAGGGAGGCAAACAGTTGCAACAACAACACAACCAATAGACTTGGGATCATATTCGAGTGATGAATCTAAAGTCTCAGCGGTTGATTTGACAGGTAAAATTGGTGATGGATTTGATTCTAGAAGTAATTTGTTTCACATAAGGGTCATAATGAGACATACTAAGGTCGACACATTGATAGATAGTGGATCTCAATCTAACTTGATTTCAGAGGAAATGGTTAAACAATTTGGATTAAACACTCAGATGCATCACAAGCCTTACTCACTTAAATGGATAAGCAACAATCATAAATTGCACATAACAAAGCAATGTTGATTAAAGTTTGCAATTTCATCTAAGTTTGTGGGCGAGGTAACTTGTGATGTGGTGCCACTAAATGAATGTGGAATGGTCTTAGGCAGTCCTTATTTGTATGACTGCAAAGCAATATTCTACAGGGAACATAAGCAATATCACTTAATCAAAGCATGCAAAGAATATGTTGTACATGCTCATCACTTAAAAGAAAACCAATCTCTTCAAACAATGGAACAATTAAGAAAGGCAGCTCAAGAAAGAAACACACCTATAATTGTGCCAAATCAAGTAATTGATCTTAAGTAAGAACATGAGATGATTGTAGAATGGAAGTTCAATCATACTTTGCTTCAAGATAAGCTAATGTCATGCAAGTATTACAAACAAACTAGCTCATTTGCAGTCATATTTCTAATGTTATCATTAGTAATATTGTCAACATGGATTATAGTGGGTTTAGTAAGATGTGACAAAGTACAAGTGGCTAACAATATGCTGTTAGTTATCATGGTTGTTTTACAGTTGATCTTGATGAGACAGGTGCACAGGAAAAAGTTTAAAGATAGAGAACAAGTGGGGTGGCCTATCCCGCACTTGATGACTGGTTAGTATCCTTTTGAAGGACCAAAAGGTCTTTAGTGGGGAGGTGTGATCCAGAATGGATCCCAGAACCAAAATGGGTCCAGGAAGGCCTAAATATCAAAGTGCTCAGAATGGCTTCAAAACGGACGTGTGCGTAGGCCTCGTCGATATGAACCCAATACAACTTGAACGGGCTAAAACAAATGTCGTATGTGAAAGATATCGCGGTCTGTTCGTTTTGACAAACAAACAAAACTTTGATTACTGTGTAGTCCGTACAGTGTTGAAGTGAAAACTGACTGTACAGGCCATACGACCATACAGGTGATGTGGCAGTGATGTTGACTGGACTGGCAGGCTGACAGGGTGGACACGTGGGAAAAGAGGTGGTCGAATTGGAGTTTGACACGTGGCATATTACTTGGTGAATAACATGGTGCCACGTGGCCCAGTCTTGGGATTCCACGTGGCACCCCTCTATCGGTTGGCGGTTGGAAAAATTGTATGGAATCCCGGGGAGTCGAACCTCTGACCTCTGGTCCGGGCAGTGAGTTCTTTGACAGGGTTGGGCTACCAACCCGCCCACTTTATTGCTTGTTAACTATAGTGGCAATTAAATATTTAAGCTTGCACAAAAGTTCGTTGGGCGGAATTAAGGGTTGGGCCTAGCCCCGACCTCGACGCTACCATACAACCTTTATATATGACCACTACCATATGCTATATGGTTTAAACTGTTCACGCGGTTTGTGCATATGACTCAGCCCCCCGACGCTTACCATATAACCACCCCATATGACTTGGACCTCCAAGCTATAATGCGGATATTTGGGGATGGCGCTCGGTTGGTTGGGCTAGCCCGCTGACCAAGGAAGCATGACCAGGCATAGGGAAGCAGGGGCTATAACAATTGCAGGCGCGTGGAGCATTAGAACTAGGACACATGGCCACATATGCGACCGAGGGCCGGGACTTAAGGGGCTAAACCAGTGCGCCAGCCTAGATCAGGGCCATATGGCAGCGCCCCATATGGCCAGAGGCCTGGAGAAAAGGGGTTGCACCCCGCATTTTTCCATTTTTGGTTATTTTGACCTTATATTAAGATTTTTAATGGATTTTAAGTCTGTTTGAGGGGATTTTGGTCATTTTTGGAGGATTCGGGGCCCCTTTTTAGGCCAGATATTGGGGAGAAGTTGGGAGTTTGTTGCCAACTTCAAGCCTATATAAACCAGAGGTTCTTGGTAGCCTAAAAGGAGGTTCAGAATAGGGAAATGTTGAAGAATTGTAAATCCAAAGCCATTTTTATGCAGGGAAGCCATTGAGGAGAGCAACTTTGTAGGCCATTTTCGGGAGCTTCGTTCATCCGTTTTCAGTGCCGTCAGTTTTGATGGGTTCTTAAGATCAGGCAGAACATAACCAGATTAGTTTGTAATCCATTTGGAACTTTTATGATGTACTTTTGAATCTTTTAACATAAATAAGAAAGCCTCACCCACTGAGACAAAAGGCCCGGAGACGTAGGCGAGATTGCCGAACTCCGTTATCAACTTTGTTGTTTATGGTTTGTTGTTTCTTTATGCTTATTTCCGTATCTGTATATGTTATTATGGATGCCATGTTTCATCATTAATTCTTCCTCTTTCATCATTTTCCTAAATGGTTAATGAAATCATGTTTTAAAACTCAACCATAGTCATTAAAAGATCTTTTCGGATCAGATGGCCCACGACCTCCCTTTTGTGATGTATGTGGCCTCCCTTTTGAATGAATAGACCATTTTCATGGGCTTGGGATCTAACTCATTAAGGTTTGGTTGTGGATATCAATGGAATCATCCAAGAGATAACATTCATTTGATTTGAGTTATAAATTGAGAGGTCATACAAGTTGCATCTTGTTGGATTTATTGAACTTTAAAACACAGTTTTGTAACACATTTTAAATTTTGTTTTGACATGTTCTATACTTATAAAGAATGTTGGATAGAAATTTTGGTTTTTTGACTGTAACGTTTTGGATTGGTAATTTGGGTTATAATCAAAGTATTTTTAGAAAAATAAATTCTTGTAATTGATTTACTTTATTTATTGTTACACATTTCTTAAATCAATAAACAAAATGATGTAATGATTCTTAAATATAGAAAAATAATGGGAAATGATCTATTTCTCAACTTGATAAAGATATTGTAGATTAGATGCTATTACTCATAACCCACAATTGAAATGCACCAATGTGTCTTGGGATTTATAGGCAACTGGATTGTCATAGTTTATTGATTTCATGAG
>ML780159.1:232034-242215 GCA_009831015.1 Picea engelmannii | reverse complement strand
CCAACTACAGATAATATAATTCAATCCTCTAGTAGTTGCAAGGATGGATCGAATTTGTAAATACAACTACATAGAATCTAGATCAATCCTATACTAAAAGTGAGTAGGGATCAAATCTGCAAGGAAACAAAATGATCAATTCCATTGAAAGAAGTCATGCATGTTTCATTTTCCAGCACATTAAACTATTTTGGTGAAAAAGAAGAGAACAATTCACTTTGTTTTCATGACAAATTGGACTCAATTCCTGTAATTCAATCTCCACTCTGCTAACAATGATCAATATTTCATTTCTATACTCACTTAATAATAAAAAAAAGGATTTTGTTTTGTCTCCATGGTGACAAAGATCGAGTTCTTGTTGACAAATGAGGAACTGACGAAAAAAGAAGGAATTGTGGGCACAAAAAAAGTTGTGGGTAGGAATTGTTGTTGGAGTTGGAACCTGATCGTGTCCTTTATTGTGCTATTTGTCAGACCTTAGTTTTTCCTAGGTATCATTTTCCTTGGTGGAGTCAAAGCCCCAGATCGGGGGTGACCTGTTGTTGAGAGTGAATGAATAACATAGTCTATGTCTGGGAGGAATGTTTGAGGTCTATAGCCAGTCAATGATTTTAATTAAAAGATAAGTGTTTTTTATGTGTTTATAATGGTTTCGATGTGGAAGTGTATTTTATGTGTTTATAATGATTTCAGTGTGGTTAATTCTGCTAATTCTATTGTGGTATATTTGTATATATTTATGCATGCATTTAATGCAATTAGAATTGCATATTTGTTGCATATGAAGGGCATGGTAATTAATAAATGGTATCAAAGATTCTTTTTTGTGTGGCATGGCTCAGCTTAGAGGTTGGGACATTACATTGTGGTATTAGAGCCACATGTTCAACACTGAGCCTGCATGGGCTAGACTCAACATGCAGAAGCTAAAATTGCAGAATTAAGCTCAGAGGATGTATGCAACTTAATTGTCAAAATTACTCCTATGAAATTAGAGGAAAATCCAAGAGGAATTTGAGGGAATTGAGCCGAGGGGTTGAAATCCCCAATTTTAACCTTAGTTTGATCCTTTTTAGGCATGTAATTGGTCAAATTTTGGACATTACAGAGTAACTGGAGTGAAATTGGGTGTGTTATCCCCATTTTGTGGGATAACTAAGGAGATGATGTCCCGAGGCCCTCAGGTTGCAAACATGGAGTGTCGAGAGACCACATGACTAGTAGTGTCCACTTGCACATATAGAAACCCTCTCTATCACCACACATTGGATCCATCGTCAGAGCATCCACCACACTAGCTAGCTTTTGGAAATAATTTGGGTCTTGCTCCATGCGGTACAAGTCATGTATTGTGGTAGGTAATCACCCTAATATTTGAGGCATTTAAGCATGTTGTATTAAAGCTTCTTTTGATTATAAAACATTTTCTTGGACATTATTCTTTTGAACCTGTTTCACCTTGGTGAGTGTCATCGATTTCCTAGTAAGTGGCAAACTTTTGGGGAAGGGGTGTAACCGGGGGTCCCTCGAGGGGTCATCGTACCATTTCTGACCAAGGTAGAGTCAAGGTGGGCACAATTTTTATTTCTTAGGTAGAAGCCCCACCTTGGCTTCAACCTGGAAGCATCCTAAAAGAGTTAAAGGAAATAAACGAGCTTGGAAAAAGAATGCATTGAAAACGAAGGTGAAACGTACCCTCTACAAAGGCACCCATAGATGAGACAATACGAGCCCTTGTATGTCATGAAACCCATTGACCTATGAAGTCTAATACCCTATCCACCTCATCATCCACTACATGACCTTGAAGGGGAACCCTTGGGAGAATCCCCTACTTGAAGGTTTTGGTCTACCCAATAGGACTTTTTTGACACCCCTCCCATACCTAAACTTGGTCAATCGTATAGGGTCTTTGAGCATTTGTTTAATTTGACAAGGTAGTTTTGATGCACATTTTTAGATGCCTTGTTTATTGTATGTGGTTTTCACTTGCCATGATATTTTGACTTGAGATCCTTGGAGGGAGTACCCATTTGTTTTGTAGGACCTTGCTTGGTGGCCAGTTTTGGGAGAACAAGCCTAGCTTGGGCTTCTGTGGGGAAAGAAGCCCGTAGGATGGATGCCCAGGGACCACATGCTGGATGACGAAGACATGCCTTTGGAGGCCTAGAAGATATCATGGATGACCTTGCCTAGCCCGTATTACCCAAACAACTTGCCTAGGAGAGGAGAAACGTCACTTTTAGAGGCTTGACGTCACCTAGGGATAGAGTTTGATGGTGATGGAGTTATTTCTCATTGACACTTGGCATGATTTGACCGGAGGAGGCATGGAGAGACCTTGGCACATGAAGAGGAGTCTCAAGAAGCCCCAACGACCTCTAATTTCTTCTCCAACGACTTGGAAAAGTGTCAAAACGTCCCCTAGAGAGGTGACGTCTTACTTAGGGTTTCATTTTATGTGCAAAATATGAATTGTTTAGTATTATTTTTTATAAAGGGGAAAAGTAGGGGTTTATTGTCCCCTTACTTTGTGTTTACCCTAACATAAGTGGACAAACTATGTCTAAGACTTTTTGTATAAATGGAGATCAAACTCAAATCATTTCAACATAATTCTCCCATTGTGAGAAGTACTTGGCTGAAATTTTTGCTACCCTTGGGCATTTTCTCTCTCTTTTGCATTTGTCATGGTTTACTTTGTTATTAGTGGAAGGAAGTGGTGCGCTAATCCTCGTGGAGTGTTTCTCTTGCATATTGGTGGATAATTCTTAATAAAGTGGAAGTTTATCTTGTTGATTCTTTCTCTAGTTGAAGGGTTTTATCTTGTTATTGTCTCTTTTTCTTAGTTGTAAGGTTAACTAGTTGAATTTCTTGGGTAGGATAAGTTCATACAACCCCACTAATCTCATCAATATTTTTCTTGGAAATAAATTTGTTACTTAAGGTAGTGCTAGGAGAAGTTAAAGGGCTTACACCCTCCTATCACTTCCTAGTTAGATTTGCTTGCCTTGGGGAGTAAGAGGGTTTACACCCCCAAGGAAGTAGTATATTTAACTCTTTCTTTGACTCCATAACCCAATAGTTAAAGCACTAATCATTTTCATTTTTTATTGGAGAAATAAAATTGTTGCATTGGGATACGTGAAAATACGAGATAATCAACTTAATCAAATTGCAATCTCTTATTGACGTTCTAGGCCTATCATAGCCACTAGGGCATATCAATTGATTAAGAACTTCTTGTTGTTGTTATAAAATTTTATCTACAACCATTAGGGTTGCAGAAACCCTAACACATTCTCATTTATAACTTGCTTTTCAACCACCATAATTTGTTTTTCAAAGGATCACATATACCATGCCAAAAAGGAAGAATTTAGAAGTGCTAGCAGACATCAACATCACTCATCAAAACACTCAGTTACAAGAGCTTAAAGTAGTCCAAGTTTGTCTCCTTTCAGAAAGCATAAGAGGAGGTCTAAAGTGGTTGAACTACAATGGGAGATGAGAAATATCAAACCTCCTTCCTTTGATGATGAGCACAGGAAAGATGATGATGTTGAGGCTTGGTTATTAGGGATGGGGAAATACTTCCAATTGCAAAATTATTCCTCATAGGCAGAAGGAAGAATTAAAATTTACCAACTTAAGGGGAAAGCATCAATGTGGTGGGACAAACTCACGCAAGTAAATAACATTGATGAGAAGAAGATCACTTGGAGGTTGTTCAAAAAGTATTTTTCAGAAGAAATACTTGTCCAAGCATTACTATGACAGGAGGATGAAGGAGTTCTTTGAACTCAAGCTTGGGAGCATGAACATGGATGAATATGAGAGAAGATTCTTAGAGTTGTTGAGGTATGTTGACTTGATCAAAGATGAGTAGGTCAAGATTTAGATATTCCTAAGTGGGATACCTTCTATATTCAGTGATAAGATACAATATGATGACCCTAAGATGTTGAAGGAAGCAATAAGGAGATCTAAGTGCCTTTATGATCAACATAAAGGAGAATCAAACTTTCAAAGAGCTTGGGTTGAAAATAAGAAAGGTAAGATGGAGTAGAGAAAGAAAGGCTACTGATCCAGGTGGATATCGGTGGCCACCCACCTTTTCCAACTGGCTCAAAACAATTTTCTGGAATTTTTGGTAATTTACTATTTTTGGCAGTTTTTCGGGTCCTGAACTTCCGGAGCCTTTTTGAGGCCCTAAACGATGTTTTTTGGGCGCCAAACCTCCGGAGAATATGAGTCTGTTATGAACTTGATATTCACTATCAGAAGTTGTAGTCCTCAAATAGATCTTTCTAACGATGTATCGAGCGCCCCAAACAGAGATTGTATGGAAAAGTTACGCCCCCGGGAAGTTGACGTATCAACTACCCCCATCAGGGCCCGCAAACCTTTTGGCTTTTCATCCTCCGGGGTTAGGGTTTTGGATTTTACTTATGTTAAAAAGGACTTTGGAGCCTCATTGTAATTATCATCTTCTTGTGAATGCGAGTAGCCGTCACATCTCTTCTCAGAGATAAGCTGCCACCATTCTAGCGAGTCTTTCACTCTGTATTTTTACAGTCTCTATACATTTTCGCTCATTAATAGAAATTGTATTAATGTATCTCTGTGTTTATGGTTGCATCTATGATACAGTTATGCTATATTGTTGGATATCTGAGATATATCTGTATATTTCTTTATTATATCTCCGCTCTCATTTTGTGTCGAAAATAATCCGGATTAGATACAAGCCACCATTCTTTAGAAATAGTTCTTCGGGACAACCAACTCAAAGTGAACCCAAGTATCTATGCAGAAAGAGTGAAGATGGTTCGCAATGTACAACATGATGATATAGTTGAATACATGGGTAGAAGCATGCCAAGGATCTATGTATCCTTGTATAACAAACAAGTTGAAGTCCGGTCTCATATTATTGAAGTGGAAGGTAAGATCAAAAATCAACCTATAGCTATTTTAATTGATTCAAGAGCCGGCCATAGTTACATAGATCCTAATATTGTTGAGAGATTTCATTTGCAAATAAGAAAGCATGGGAAATATTGGTTAGTTTAGTAGCAACAAGAGATAAAAGAAGAATCAATGAGTAGGTTAAGGATTGTCTAATAGACATGAATGGACTGAGCACAAAGGCAGATTTGAACATCATACCTTTGGGTTCATATGATTTCCTAATTGGTATGGATTGGTTGGATAAGCATCACGTTGTCCTAGATGTGTGATCTCATAGAAAATGAACCCACTTGCTTTGAAGAAGCCATTCAAAAGAAAGAATGGGTGGATGCCATGACAGAAGAATACCAGTCCATTATAAAGAATGATGTATGGGAAGTAGTTCCCAGACCAAAGAACAAAGATGTGGTATCTTCCAAGCGGATATACAAGATAAAACATGCAGCAGACGAAAGTATTGAAAAACAAAACACAAAGCAAGATTTGTGGCTCATGATTTTTCTCAAAAGGAAGGTATTGACTATAAAGAGACTTTTTCTCATGTAGCCAGATACACTTCTATCAGAACCATCATAGCTCTTGCATCCAAAATGAAGTGGAAGTTACATCAGATGGATGTGAAAAAAACCTTCTTAAATGGTGTTATTGAAGAAGAAGGGTATATAGAACAACCACAAGGGTTTGAAGTTGAAGATAGAAAGACTCATGTTTGCAGGTTTAAGAAAGCTCTATATAGGTTGAAGCAAGCCCCTAGAGCTTGGTATGGCAGAATTGATAGTTTTCTGACGAGTTTGGGCTTTACCAAGAGTAAATTTGATTCTAACCTTTACTTCAAGGTTATGGATGATGAGAGAATTATACCGCTATTGTATGTGGATGACTTATTCTTAACAGGAGAAGAAAATATCATCATAGAGTGTAAGAAGAAGCTTGTTGCAGAGTTTGAGATGAAATACTTAGTCCCTATGCATTATTGTTAGGTCTTGAAGTTTGGCAGAGCCTAGAGAAGATCTTCCTTAACCAAGGGAAGTATGTAGTTGAAATACTAAAAAAAAATGACATGTTGGAATGTCAATCCATGAACACACCCATGGAAACAAATTTGAAGCTCCTCGTTGATACTTCGTCAGAGTTGGTTGATGCTACTCTGTACAAACATATTATTAGTTTGTTGATGTATCTGACGAATACCAAGCCAGATATATGCTTTGATGTGAACACCTTGAGTCAGTATCTGGTAGAGCCTAGATGTGTTCACCTTATAGCTGCAAAACATGTGATGAGATACCTTAAGGGTACGTTGGATTATGGTCTCTGTTATACTAGAGATCATGACTTCAGACTGTATGGTTATACTGATTCAGATTGGGCTAGAAGTGCTTCTGATAGGAAGATCACTTTAGGATGTTGTTTCAGTCTGGGGTCAACCATGACTTCATGGCAAAGTAGGAAGCAATCCAGTATTTCTCTTAGCGCGACAGAAGCAGAATACATTACAGCATGTTCCGCCAGTTTTGAATCCATATGGCTTCAAAAGTTGTTGACAGGTCTGTTCAATCTGGAGATGGAAGCCACCGTGATTCTATGCGATAACCATAGTTGTATAAAGATGACGAAGAACCAAGTGTTCCATGATAAGTCAAAGCACATAGAGATCCAATATCACTACATTCATGATATGGTGCAGAGGGGAGATATAAAGCTCCAATATGTTGGCACAGATGAGCAGGTTGTAGATGTGTTGACTAAGCCTTTGTCTCGCGTGAAGTTTGAGTACTTCTGAGACAAGCTTTGTGTTGTCCAAAAAGACTTCCCTCGAAAGGGGGAGTGATGTTGATGATACTATAGTATCCTGACCAAAAACGGGTAGCTCCGTTAGGATTTTATATTCTAGGGGACCTCGAAGATCCGGTAAGGATGGTCTGTCAGAGTACCTATGCATGTATATGTCAGCTGTGTTCAGTAGTGGTAGCTCCATTAGGATTTTATGTCCTAGGGAATCTTATGATTCCTAGGCAAATCCCGAAGGTCCGGTAAGGATGGTCTGTCAGAGTACCACGTGGTAGCTTGTTAGGATTTTATATCCTAGGGAATCTTATGATTCTTGGGTAGATCCCAAAGTTCCGATAAGGACGGTCTGTCAGAGTACCACAAAATGTTGTTGTTTCACCTGCCTCATTTTGTTGCCATGTGATGATGATGTTGTATCAGCCTTGTGTTGTTGATGATGTTGTATCAGCCTTGTGTTGTTGATGATGTTGTACTAGCCTCGTGTTGGTGATATTGTTGTTCTAGCTTCATGCTATTGATGTTGATGTTTCAACTTCAAGCTGGTGATGATGATGATGATGCTACTCCAACTCCATGCTATGGATGATGCTATTGATGATGAGAAAAACTTCTGATGATTTGTAGATGTGCCAGTCAATGTTTCAGATGTTGATGATGATGTTGCCCTCTCTCTCTTGATGATGCTATATTGGGTTATGACAATAGAATACCCTTCTCGTTAAGGGGGAGTGTTGAAATATTGTAACTTCGAAGAACATTTTAATTATATTTGAGTTATTATCTTATACATCAAATCCCCTTTTGTGGATTGATCATGTTGGGTCTTGTATAAGACCAAATCCCCTTTTGTGGATTGGTCAAACCATATTTATATGGTGGTATTTGTAAAGTTGACCCCTAGTGTTTATAAAGTGGTTTTAACCACTCTTGGAAGAAGTCGGCCCTACTAAGTGAAGAGACATAACCCTAGCGCCTCCTCAACTAGTATTTATAAGTGAGGATGGCACCTCACTTGTTCATTCATTCACTCACTCAACAAGTGTGCATCTTTTGAAGGCAATTGCAGTTGCAGGAGGAAGGAGAAGAGAGGCACATGCTCAGTCCTAGTTTATGCTTGGTGTTTTGGTCTTAGTCATGGCATTGTATTGGCAATCTATTATTGAGGAAGTTTTTGCTGGGTTTTCTCCCCCATGAGGGTTTCCCAAGATAAAATGCTATGTACCTTGTGATTGTGTTTCTTTCAGTGATCCTCTTTATGTTGTTGTTTTGGAAATGCATTGAATGCTCTAGTAAATTGGAAATAACCTAATAACAACATTAAATCTTAACAAGTAAATCCAATTTTAGATGAGCACCATATTTTGACAAAAGTATGATATAAGGATTTAAAATTGGTAGTGTGTTTACGGAAAAAAAGATAGAACAATTTGAAGATAAAACAGATCATTTTGGCATAAATATATTGAGTTGAAGATATATCTTTATCACAAACAACCAAATTGAAAACAAATTATTGTAAATTTATGGCATTGACCAATAAGAATTCCTTGATTTGTGTGTAATTGTCTTCCTTCTATTGTTATGTCTTGTACCTCATGCACTTTGTGAAGACAAATGAAATGTAAAATGAAATTCCGCACATCTTCTTCATCTCCAGGTTCAATACAATTATATGAAAGCTTGCATGAACTTGTATAAGTTGCTGAGGAAAGCTTATCCATTTTAGTTTTATAGTTCAAATATTTAACTGAGATTACATATCTTTCTGAGATAGGAGGGAAGATTAAAGAAACAGATCACTCTATCTCTTCATAATGACCAAACTGAAATAAGATTTGTATTCAATATCTATAACAAATAACATTAATGATTCAACATAAACACATGTTCAATTTATAACTAGGCCTAGGGTCATTTATCCCATCTTACCATTGCTATTGCCCCAATCACCGATACTACTACTCGCACTTCGGTTACCAAAGAAATAAGAGCCTAGATGATATCAAATCCATCTGAGTCATAGTCGAGGCGAGCCAGTGACTCCTTGTGGTCTGCACCTTGCTAGGAGGATTAGTTAGGTGCGGCTTTGAATTTCATGTTCCTTTCCATAGACTACGTTATTTAGTTTAAAAGTTTCTTGAACAGGTCCTTCAATTGAAGTTTGTGACTGATTTTGTGGGTTTTAATCGATGAATCTACACCAATGAATCAACTTGGGTGCCTTAGTTCCTTACTTGGAGCATATCAAGTAACCTAATCCGGTAATCTTCTCCACAATTGCATGCACTTATTCAACAATAAAGAATGATGCAACACCATCAACAATTGCTAGTCATTGCCTCAACACTTGCAACAGTCTCATATTTAGCGACAACAACAACAATTGCAACATCCATGCAACAACATAGCATTCAACCCACGTCTTTGACAAATCAACCTACCATATATAGTGGATTGTTTGCCCGTAGCCTGACGCAATATATTTACAGTCAATGACATCGCCCTTTTGTAAGCTTTAGTTATTTTTTCCATTTTATAGGTTCGCACCCGAGCATAATGTGCAACAGTGCATACATGCCAATATACTTTTTGAAATCTTTCTTTACCTTCCCATGTAAGGGCATGCACAATAGCATTAAAAAATCTATGTGCAATTTTCTTTGGTGCTGCAGGATAACAATATTGGTTATTGGAGAAAATTTGTGGCCGAGTTCTTTTCTCCTAATGCAAGGAAGAGGTGGTGTCTATAATCTTTGTATGGAAACGTTGGGCATCACACAATTGGGGTTTTCCCTCAAGCTGTAATGGTGCGTTATTTGTAAAATTTGTGTGGTCTCTTTTACATTTTCCTGGAACTTGTATTAGTTTTCTTTGCATAAATGTATGATTATGATTTAAAACTACCCATAGCATAATGGACAACTGATTAGCCAACAGTCACTATAAGTTTTCATCAAGACTTTTTATTCTTGTTTTGATAACAAGTTGATATGACAAGCATGAGGTAGGACAATTGGCAATGTGAGATCTATGGATCAAAGCCAGTGCAGGGATTCAATAAGAAGTTGTTTGCTTTGCTTTTAAGTATATGTATTTGGAGTGTTTTGTAATTACATTTGAAAGCACCAATTTATTTACAACACTGAAATTGCAACATATATACTCTCGTTTTAGTTTTGTATCTTTTATTTCAAGTTTTCTCAAAATTTTCAGCAATCAACGAATTGTTCAATTATGTCTAGATTGAGACAAGTATGTGTTGGATTACTCAGAGGGGGGGTGAATCAGTAATAGAGAAATTTAATCCCTTTTAACCATATAATCCAAGTGCTATATCAATGAAGCATTATTATCCAATAACTGCAGAGTAAATAAGCAATGAACAAATGAACAATCATACACATACACAGTAC
>ML780159.1:188470-206236 GCA_009831015.1 Picea engelmannii | reverse complement strand
AAACCATGTTCTGAAAGAAATTGTAATTATGTTTTATAGGCTGGTGAGCCAAGTTCTTATAAGCTGGAGGCTTATGTGTTTGTTAGGCCTGGGAGCCTAAGTGTTGAAGGCCAGGAGCCTGTTGTTGTATATGTAATCATGCAGAACAATTAATAAAATATAAACACTGCCAGGTGCAGACCAACCACGATGAATGAGTGAAGGGGGACTGAGCATCCACAGAGTGGGCAAGGAATTAGGGGCTGGAAGGTGGGAAAGGGGCTAAGTGTTGAGCCTGGGGGATAAGCCTAGGGGGCTTAAGCCTGGGAATAATATTTTAATATTATTCCAAAAGGCATGTGCATTTGTGTCTTATCCTAAGTGTTGGCAAAGGAGGACGTACAAGGGTGAGCCGTGAGAAAGGCTCCTCCTCCTCCATTCAACTCACAGACTGCTAGAAGGTGAACGGGTCTGACTCTTGCAGAGAAACCCTCGTACATCCTCTGAACCGAAAAGGCGTGTATCTGTGTTTGTTCCGGGATAGCCGGTACATCCCCTGTCTGAACAGTTCGAACTTGCGTTGACCCTTGCGTGGATTGTTGGTCACGCATCCCCGACAACCAGAGCGTGAGTCTATCCTGGGTTGGTGGATGGGAAATGGGGAGGACCTGCCATTCTGTACGAGAGAGTCTATGTAATTCCCGGCGGAAAATTGCTTCTCACGCAATTCCGAAAATAAACACCGGGAGACCCTGTGACTCGGGGGTCGGTGTGTCTGATTCTGAGAAATCCCGTGCGTGTAACCCCAGCCTACAAGAAGCCTGTGTTGAATTCGGGGAAAGAGTCTTTTCTTGTTCGGGGAAAGTTGAGCAAGCCTATGCGAGCATTCCCTGTTCCGAAGTCGGGACTGTGAAGCCATCCTGTGATTGCCGAACCATTTTTTGGAAAGCATGTGTCTGTTTTCCCGTGGGATTGTTGAGACTACGCAGTACTGGACTGTGTGAGGCTTGTTGGCCTGTGAGCGACTCCCTCCAGGTGCGAGAGTGCGCAGGGGAAGGAGAGAACTCCTGGAAGGAACCCTGTAGCTGCCATAGAGCCCAAAGACTTCCGGTTCGGTCTGTTCCTGTAACCCAAGGTAAGGGAGATTGGCAGCCGAAGGACTGTCCAGGTGAAAGAGAAGGTGCATTCTCTTGGGGTGGAACAGGCATGTGGGGAATGAGGGTCTATGGGCAGTGAGCGTGGGAGATTCCTGGGAGAGCATTCCGTCCTTGTGGTTGTGTGTGACTGTTTTCCCTGTAACCTCAGCCTGAGCCTAGATTCCTTGCCTTGGGGTGGAGCTTAGTCCCAGCTCGGGGGTGACCTACTGCTGAGTTGATGAGCAGTGCAGTCTAAGGCTGGGAGGTTCGTGGAAGGCCTGCATTTGGTTGGTGGAATCTACCACTATTTTTACAGATAAGTACCAGATGATGCTTTAATATGTTTTGTATCTCTGTGTATTATAATGATCATGCATTCTGCTGTGCATTTGGATTAATGTATTTGCCATGGATTATTTATGTTAAAAATGATTCTTATGCTTACTCTGAGCTTAAATGTATTTCATTGCTTAAATGCATGCGATTAATTATGAATGAGAATGTAGTGTTATATGAGAATGATTCTTATGCTTACACGGTAGCCAAGGTGCGCTACAGATTTTCTGGGTTATCTATCAAGTAGTGTTATAGTAACCCTGGGTTGTACAAATTGGTATCAAAGCGCGAGTAAGCCCAGAGTTCTGAAATGGGTGTGCTACACAAAACATCTCAAAACTGATTTTATTCATGAAATAGAGAAACCTGCTACAATGAAGATGTCGATCTAGAATGCTCAACAGATGGCCTCTAAGATAGACAATAGAGCAGCTACAAAATGCTCCAATAGAAGACTACAATAAGCCTCCAAAGGCTGGATATATAATGAATACTGAATACAAGTAGATATGGGTCGTAAGAATGCTAAACCCCCTAGCAGGAAGGTGCCACGCCCTGCTGGATAGCTGAAGCTCCTCAACAATTCGGCCCTGCTGCCAAAAGTGTCAAATCACCTCAAGAAATATGTCAACTGATAGATCGGGCAACTGTAAGGACAACCCAGGTGCCCAAATCTCCAAAGTCACTCTCAAACCCTGTGGATCTGAACTCCTCCACTGAATGGTGCGCCCCCCTGGATGCCTGAAACCCTAGATAATTTGGCCTAGGTGAATGAGGCCTCCAAACCTCCTGAAACTCTCCAAAATGATAGATCGGGCAATCACAAACCCCTGGAAGAAGTTTCAAGGTTAGATATGAGGTATAGCCTCCTAGATCTGCAAATCACTGAATCACCAAATCTTCCTCTCTCTCCCAAAGCCGTCCCAACCTGTAGATGATGATCTAGTCATGGTAACTCCTCAAGAATGGACTATATCTGAAGTCCAAAGCCCTACAATGAATACCTAGGTGATAGAATCTCCAAAAGCCCTTCTAATCACATGCAATGAATCTCTCTCCAAGAATGGTGCGCCCCCCTTGCTGGAAACCCCCAACTGGTGTGCCCTCTCTCTATCTGCACAAGTAACTGATGTGGAATCCCCCTGCAACTGAGTAGATCTAGAACTAGAATGGTGTGGGAGCATATTGCATCTTCGATACCAAGCTTGGGACAAGCTAGGTGGAATCTTTCACCACCGAATCGTCCTCTAGGGTTTGTTAAGTCAAAACCCTCAAAACCCCCAATGCTGGGCTCACTAGCTAAAAGCCAGATATCAAAAGATGATCATACATGAATGAATGAGTAGAGGCCCTTGCCTTCCCTTTATACTTTTTGGCTCCTCTTGTCCCTCCAAAGTGACTTTCAATTTATTAATATTTAATTAATTAATTAAATCACTTTAATTAATTAATTAACCTTTTTACCTCTGAAAAGCGCCTTATCTCTCCTTGTGGCTTCCCTGACCACTGAAAGTCACTTCTAGCCATCCCATCCTGTAGTGTTGCTCCTCCCGATTCCAATGAGCTATTACATTGAAAGGTTCCTCCAAGTAATGTGCCCAAAATGACCTCTTTAGTGAATTTAATTGACTTATAGCTCAAAATAGTCAAAATCATGGAAATCATCAGAATGCAATGAAACCAAAGCCAACCTATTCGGAATGGCTCATAATGATGAGATATGATGAGAAATGCAAGTTGGACCTTACAATGCCTCTCAATAACCCTTGTACTCGCTATAACACCCATTTGGCTACTCTGGTCATCATAAACCTCTGCACTGTGATGATGTCCCAAAGTGGGGACATTACAGTAAGGGCCAGGGAGGATTCAAGAGACCTTACTTAAGTGGTAATTGCACCAAAGCTATGAGCTACTGAACATGAGTGCCTTAGTTTCCTACTTAACCTAATCTAGTAAACTTGTTTGAGTGGAATTTTCTTTATTTTATTGATGAAACAAATCACTTATAGGTAATAAACCATAAATCTGCAAAACTCTACCATTATATTCTAGATTTCAAAAAGCAAAACATTTTTGCCATATTGAAACCACTATTTTCAAATGCTATTTGCATACTAGAGGGAACACCTTTAAAAACACATACCACGTTCGTCTTCTCTAATGGTTTGGTGACGCGTGTTGTTATTTCGAGCGAGTGTGGAAATATGGAGGGGTCACAATGAAGCCAACATGCCACTGTACTGAAACATAAAAGAAGAAGTTACCCCCACATTTGAATAATTATGAGGATTGTAATGTAGGTATTACCAAGACATACCACTAGGGGAAAGCATTTATCTTTGGATATGCTAAACTTGAATGCATTATATTCCGTGAAGATTGATCTTAGGAGTTTGTATTTCACAATTTTTTGAGTTTTATTTAAAAAAATTATTATTTAATTTTTTTTAACAATAAGTACATAAAAGTCTTATCCTTGAATAAAAATAGATGCCAAATTTTTCTTATTTCTAGGTGGTGATCTTGGGTTATTTTACAAATTTTATTTTTAAAAACATTACAAACTTTAATTTATAATTTCTTATAAACATTGTCAAAATTCATAAATATAAAACTAAATGATCAAGTAAACTATTATGTTCCATGATACTTGTAAGTATAGATAATAATCATTTCATTTCATTTTAATACACAATAATCTTTTAACAAAATTATATTCTGTTGCCAATTTTGCTCCTCAGAGTTTGATTGCCAAAGGATAACTCTTGATCAAGGATTTACCATGAGATCCACAAGATTCAGGATAACTCTTGATCAAAGATTTACCATGAGATCCACAAGATTTAGAGTCATTTATAGTCATTGCCAGTTGCCACACCTACCACACCTACCAATGTACTATTCGAGGGTAACTTCATTTACCTACCCACCAATCAATAAACAAATAAATTATAGAAAACAAAATAAATATTTAGTGTAATTGATACCTGACAATTTTAATTTTTAATTATTATTATTTTTTTTAAGAAATATCATGTCTAGAAGGGGTATTTAGTCACATCTACCTTTGTGACCAATCACAAAATATATATCAAAATTTAAAAAAATATTAAAAACATAAGAGATTTTTTTTTTTCAGAATTGGGTCAATGTTGTTGGACCATTAACCAATTGTTGTATTTCATGCTTTGGAAGGGGTTAGTAATATGCTAAATAATACCATTCTATCATTTTCATATTAATATATTGAAATTAATATGGATACCAATATTACTTTTCATGTAAGAATGTTTACGAAAAATGTCCACAATATGATGTACAATAAATAGTGGACAATTGTTGTATTTCAAGCTTTCGCAAGGGCTAGTAATATGCTAAATAATACCATTCTATCATTTTCATATTAATATATTGAAATTGATATTGATACCAATATTACTTTTCATGTAAGAATGTTTACAAAAAATGTCCACAATATGATGTACAATAAATAGAGTGGACATTCTTAACTTAAGAATAATGATGAGAGAATTCATCATAATATTCAAATAAAATATACATGTAAGTGGCGATGTATTTTTGGTCAAACATTTACATTACTTAACAATTTTCAAAAATTCAATAAAAACCACTATTAGATGTAAACTATCTAAAACTGTATAATAAACCATGTATATAGGAAAAATACAACAAATATATTGTCAACATTCAATAAAAACCACCATTAGATGTAAACTATCTAAAACTATATAATATAATAAACCATGTATATAAGGAAAATACAAAAATCTTTGGTCAGTGTTGTTGCCTAATTTGCACCTCGGGTTAGCATGGAAAAATCTTAATCCACTAGGTGCAACATTGGGGGCAAGTTTCAAGTTGAGATACTGTCACCTCTACTCTCAACTTCTTCGTCTAGGCCAACTCCTAGCGAAGCCAAGGGGGGTAGTCCCTAAGAAAATAATCTAAGGCTTTTAATCTAAGAATGATAAAAACAACTTCTAGGAGTTAATACGATGAAACAAGATTTATAACAACAACATATGACTCAAATATAATTAAAGGATACACCCTGTCAATACATGCAAAGAGTCATTCACATTTATAATGATTTGAAGAGTAAATGCTTTGAAGTAAGTTAATCCAATCAGATAGATGAAAGTAAAGACCAGTGCAGGAAAAGTAAATGTGATGTTTTGAATATGTCGCGTTTATTTTATCTTGAGTATTTTATTATTGTGGAAGAACAATATATTAGTCTAAGATAAAAGTGAAGTGGGGATTAAAGTCGGGGTCCCCACTCTTTGTGTGCAAAAGTGTTTATGTGGCCTATCTTACTTGCTAATCTTGGGTTCTTATAGACTTTCACGATCGGGTGTGTCGTAGGTCCAACGAGGAAATAACATGGATCTCAAAGTTTCCCCCTGACTTAACACACTCCACCCAAGGTAGAGGTCTTAGACATTAGCACAATAAGATAGATTTTCCTAATTAAAACTAGCATGTGTTACTCATGTCCGTTTCTAGGTCACCGAATACCACTCGAAAGTAGAAACGGGCTTGCATACGCAGTTGAGTAACTAAGGTTTATTCCAAATAATTGCAAAAAAGGAACTAGTCTAACAATTAGTATTCTAGATGGATGATACATGCAAGGTGGATCTAAGCTAGAACTTAAAAGAAAACAACTACGCTAAAATGTGGTTTATTTTATCAGTAAGTTAGGTGATGTGAGTTATTTTTTATCTTTTTTAGGAGTTAGAAAAACTTAAACAAATATCTAAAAGTAATCACAGCAAGAGAAAAGACACCGATATCGATCCTCCTACAAGGACAAGGCAAGGAAATGTGTAGCCTATGTCGTTTTATTGAAATGATTACAACTCTTTTTCTTTGTGAGAATGCACATTGATCATTTATCTTAGGATCAATGGCTTACAAGTTTTCAACAATTTTTTTCAAGGCAAGAAGGTGCCCACTTGCTTCAAGGGTTTCTGAGTAAAGTTAAATCTTCAAAAATTCACCATAACCTCCCCCTATACCCGTTACTTCTGCGTAAAAACAACAAACAATTAGTCCTACAAAATTCCCAAAAAACACTTTCAAAGTGTTTTGGAACACCCCTAACAAATTAGAAAAAATCTAAGTATAAATTATGGCAAACCAATAGAAAAGGAACTAAGGAGAGGAAGCTAAAAAGCTCACCCCCTTAGGATCTTTCTTTGCTAATATTAAATTAGCAAAGCAATGGCACTTACAACTTGCCAAATATTTAGTTAATGAACCAGTGACATTGCATAGCTTCTAACCCACTGATTTTACTTTGAAATACTAGTTAAAAGCAAACAAATTTGAAGTAGATCTAGCTAAAAATGAAACTCGTTTTATTTTAATAATCTAGATCTAAAACTTACTTATGCATGCAAGCTATTTAGCTTTAGATTTGAACTTGAAATACCAAAAAACTATTACATGCAAGAAAGGTAACCAAGAGAAAGATTTTATAAGAAATTATGAGAAGGAGAGAAGAAGAATGCTTGTTGTCTTGGAATGTCTTGGGCAATGGAGTCTTCATTAGAGGAAAGCAGAGGGAAAGTGATCTTCTCAAAGCTCTTTGAAAGTGGGAGGAAGCTCACTCGCTTCAACCTATCCTTCAAATGATGTAAACCTACAATACTAAGACAAATCTTGCAACAAAAGAGTTAAAATCATGGTGTTTCATATATTAGAAAGACAATAAGAGCATGACATTAAGCTAAATAAACATGCATCTCACAACTATCTAACATACATAAACTAACAGAAATATCAAGCAAGCTTAACTTTTCTATTTCTATCCTACAAGGATATAGCTCCAAACATAGGCCAATAATAACAATTTATAAATGCAAAACAAGCTAAATACAAGTATACTTCATACACAATTGATCACCATGAATCCACACATGGGAGCTCTACACCACAATAGCCTCCACAACCTTTTTTATTCCAATAGAAGATAAATCGATTACAATGTATCACAAGCAAACTCTTAGCAAAATTCCAACTGATTACAAGAGGTAGGTCACCTCTATTAAATACCCAAGTGAGTGGTTAGGGTTTCCTTAATGAGAAGGTGAGTCATCCTTGAGTGAATGGCGAGTTGTGAAAGCAAAAAGATGGGAAAGGTTTAGGTGGATGGTGAGTGGTAAAATAAAAAAGGATGAGTTAAGTCGAGTGGTGAAAGAAAACGGTGGATGTTTCTTATTCAAGAAAAGCATGTGAGTGGATGTTTTTTATGCAAGAAAAGCATGTGAGTTGGGATAGAAAAGCATTTTAGTGGAAATGGAAACAAATAGAAAAGTGCTTTAATGGAAATGAAAACGACGACTAGATTCAAGGATAAGTGCTTTATCATTTTAGGAAAGATCCCACAACTCTCTTTAAGACTTAAGACAAAAGGAACATGTGGGAGACATGTTTCTTTATTTTAAGGAATCTTGATTTTTCCTTTTAATTGTCTTTTATTCGGCTAATTTCGAGAGAAATTAATTTTTTAATGATTAATAACCATTATTTTTCTCTCGAAAGATGGTCTATGGGTAAAGTGGGTATTCCGAGACGGAAAATGAATACCCCTAAGGCATATGATGCCTCCTAGTACCACTTTTTTTAATTATTCATCAATTACAATTAAAATATCCTGTTTTGCGGGAAATTTTATATTATCCGAAAACATTAAAAAAAAAACTAAGGGGGACTTAGCATATTTCTTTGTACTCAAAAATTGATGACTAGTATGGTCATATACATTAGACACTAGGCTCATACATCACTTTAAGGCCCAGACACTAATACACATACTCCAGCGTTGGGGAAATGAGTGAAAAAACCCAACAATCATAAGTTGTTGTAAACAACATATAATTGCTAGATAATAAAAAAAAAACACCTCAGAGTAAATGCATTGGAGAGTGGGTCTGAAGTGGCCAAGACCTTTTACAAAGTTCATCATACTAGCTCATCTATTACAATTCCCCATAGGATTATGGAAATACGAAAAAATGAAGAATGTACAAGGGATACGAAAAATTGAAGAATGTACAAGGGACCATAGGTCCTGGCTGGACTTCTGAACTCTGAGTTTGAACAATAGCTTGTTCATCTTTGGCGGCTCAACTGCAAGTCCATCCACGTGCAACTTGGTGGATAACAATCAATACTACAATCATGTTTATATTATCTGGGTAAAAAGATCATTAAAGTTCATCACTCTTTTACCATCATGCTCTATAACTAATGACCATTAAAGTTCATCACTCTTTTACCATCATGCTCTATAACTAATGACAAAAACCAAGCATGCCAAATGTAACCTAATGAATGGAATAATCATGCCTTAAATGCAAATAAATTCAGTCCAATTCTTATCTTAATGCTTTAGATCAATTTGTACTCATTATGACAAATATTATATGCAATTTGAACATAATAAATTATCCACAATAAATTATCCTCCCCTGTTGCTAATAAAGATGAAGTGAGCAATAAACTTTTCTTTGACAACAAAAGAATTAAATAAAGCTATATTAAAGTCGGTATTCTATAAATAGTTTACCAACTACCAAATTTATTTCAGGCGTATGGGATAATTTATATACTAATCATATTTTTAAATTATTTGAAATTCGTCAGCTGAACCACAGATGAAGAAAATGCCTTGGACGACTCTTTCATTCTAATTATAAATTCTATCATATTATTTTTGGCCAATATTGTAAGAGTAGCCTTTAAATAAATGACAATAGAAAGCCCTGGATATTGATTTTCCATTCCAAATGTCCATGTGATGGCATAGCAGCTTTCATGTAAGTGGACTAATGATTTTTTTCGGTCCATACATGATGCAGTTAATTTTCTGCGACCGCCAGCATACATCCTGGATTCCATTTTAATTACAGAATTTGTAAAAGGCATGGCTAAAACATTGGAAATAGAAAAAATGAGATTGAAACTATCAAATGTTTCATGTTTTACCGCGATTTGATTTTGATTTTGCGCTGACGAAGAAGGGCTCAGACATAACTCTCTAACTCTCTGCTTATTAAACACCCATGTTCTCACTGCAGCTTGGAGATCGGTACCCATGTGACCCGTTAGTATGTAGATTCTTTAGCTTAAAGTATTAGTTCACATGGTCTAAAAAGTACCACTAACTTCCAATTGGAACATATATTTCCACAAGACAGCTCTACAGCTAAAGCTCAACATTTACCAAAAAATTGGTCTCTTTTGGAGCATCGTCTGAACACTTGATCCTAATCCGAACATGAGCATGCTTCATAAAAACTAGATGTTGCTGTTCTTTACAAGATAATGAGAACAATGTGCATGTCTCATTTGTTGCCGGTTCATCTTTCTTCAGAATATTTACTACGTTGCTGTTGTGTGAGGGATAGTCTCCTGTCGCACTGCTTGACTCATCAAGAGTTAGATAAACTACAGCATCAATAATAATCTGCAATGATACAAGAAAGCCATCTAGTCATTAGTCAATGAGCTGCCTTGTTCCGATGGATGAGAGGTGACAAACTATATCAAAAAAATGCATGTCTGTATGAGAGCTATAAACTTATAAAGAAACCTGACCTCTCCAACACCCCGACTAACATCAACAGAAGAATGGATATATGTCCCCAAACCCCGATCATATTGGTCGGTGTGTTCAAGGTCATCAACTTCTTCTTTACTTGAAATTATATTATCCAATTCATCATAGAACTGTTGAGCCATGCCAATCTGAAAAATTCAAATCAGTGATTAAGTTGTGTTAAAGTTAGAGACCTTGCATATCACTGAAATATTTAGTTGTATACCGCTGTTGTCATACATTATCAGCAATTAGCATGCCATCATACATAGATAGTTCTACAACACTTCCCCTTGATTGCTGCCAGATGCAACCTTTGTCCAAGGGAGCTGCCAGCTTTGTGCCTCTCGGCAAAATGAGATTTACTCCTATTTCGCACCTTCCTGCATGTGGCAAAATATTCAGAATAAAACCGTCTGTACACCAGACAGGGATGTAATGAAATTATACCTTAAAGATTTATAAGGTATAACCGTTGTTTTATATCTGGATTTAAAAGCAAAGTGATAAAATTCTTGTGCAACTTGGAACATGTAAATGTGAACTTGGAACTTGTGCAACTTGTAGAGAAACGCTAAAGCACAATACATCAATCAAGGTGATTTCACGAAAAATAGCACAGATAAAAGAAAGAGATGGACTAATCTGCAACTGATATTTAAAGGAATGATTAAAAAGAATGTTCATGGCAAACTTCTATAATCTCAGTTGAATTTAAAATGAGATACAAAGTTCTCTGAAACCCAAATTTTCTGGAAAATAAATCATTGGAACAGAGAACAAAAAAGGGAAACCAAACCAGGTCTATTTATTGTTAGAAATGAACATTTATGAAGCTAGAGATCGATTTCAATGAAAATAAATCTCACAAATCTCTCAAGTACTTGCAAGATGGTATGTCACCAAGAATATAATACTACTACTACTAATAATCTAATTTTAATAATAATCTAATTTTAAGGTCACAGTCAAGCCAGACATCAAATTGGTGGGTGTATGAGACCCCTTGTTTGTGGGATAAGGGATCCCCTCCACGCAACGATTTGAACAAAATAAACATTAATTTAACACTGAACTATTTCCATTCATAGAAAAGAAGGGACATTTACGTAACAAAAGTTGGCTGATCTGGATTCAGAAGTATAATGCATAAGAATATGCCAATAATATCTATACTCTAAGTGCAAATTGCCAGTGACTACCCAGTGCGGGATAGTATGCCAACCTAAGACATGAGTAACTAACCACTATAAATAGTACACATTTATGCATTATTTTCCTTGTCCAAAACAAGGCCGCCTTACCATCTTGAATCTCCCAAAAGCCAAATTCCCAATAAGATTTAAAGTTTCCTTGGTACCGTTCCATGTAGAGGACGCTGTCTGCAAATTAGCAGATCTGACTGTCTTGCCAATCTATTTGATGAGCATATTTATCTTTCCATAGTTTAGCCCACATTGTTGTAGTCGTCTTTTCAGATAGCTATCTCCATATAATCTTCTTCTTTAAGGCTCTATTGAAATCATTCAATCTACAAAAGTGTAATCGCCCTTTATGCTCTAGCCTACATAATTGTTTCCAGGCCACTAATGCCCATTTATGATCTAAGCAGGGGCCTCCCTATGAGAATATTTGATGTAAACCCAACTTGAGGGATTTATTGGACCTTTGTGACTACTTGATCACTCTTTATTTATGGTTGAACACTTTAGTGGTTATTGCCGTCCCAATTTTTAGGGTCTTAGGGGTCACCCTAAGACAATTTATTGATGAGGCTTTAGCCTCATTCTACACACAATGCATTATGCTTTTTGAGATCTTCTTATGAAGATGTGCTTCATTGTTTAATGGTCTTTCAGAACATGACCATTCCACTTGGATACTTTGGGCTTGCACTGAAACCTTGACATGGTAACAGAGCAGGTTCAAAACCTAACCCTGTGAAAGTGATGCGAAGAGGGCTCAAAGATTACATGGAATGTGTTATTCGATTCAGAGGGAAGCCAAGATCAGCTGGAGAGGACAAGGTGATTGGAATAAGCAAGTCAAATATTTTTTCTGAATAAAAAAAAGGGTTATTTTGTTCGCGAGTATGGAACTTCAAGAAACAAAAAAAAACAAAATAAGCCCATTGTTCTATGCAATTTCTATTGATAGAGTTGGAAATGAATGATCTCAGTACATTGAGTCTAGTCATTTTTTATTGAAAAGTTATTTCTTTAAGAGTGCGCATTCAATTAATACATTGAAGAATAGGGTTTATTATTATTATGTGCCAGTGTATCTATAGTGCAAGCATGAGCTCTCACAGCACAGGTCCAACATGGTTTTTTATCAGCGTGTTTTTTAAAACACTGGGGCTCCCAAAGTTTTGCTCTAGATTGAAGATGTTTTTTTCTTAGCAACTTTATCTTATTACACCTGGCCTTTCTCCATTTTTTTTAAAGGCATCACTTACTTTTTTACTCTAGCCTGTCGTTAGCATGACCTTTGGAGGATTGTTTACAGGAAGATCATACTGAGCCCCAACGACATTATTCCATGGGCATGTGTGAGGTACAAGTGATTATGTTTGAGCCTGTGACAGCGAACTTGACTCTCAGCTTGGGCTTGTGTGGATTCATTCTGTTCCAAGGGAACTCCATGAGCTACAGTGTATTCCAGATCTGCAACCTGTGACCTTAAAGCTGCCCTTCACAGTGCTCTCAAGCTACTGTTCTACAGCTCAGTGTTTTATCATTCTACATTCAAATCTATTGCAGAAATTGGTTGAGCATAGTAGGGGGAAACCTCTATGTGAACCATGCCAAATATATTTAAACATAAGAATATTTATTGTTGGTCAGATTGAAGAGTATTATTGATTGAATTGAGTTTTGAGAAGCACTGTTCGTATATGTGCACCTTGGAAATTCTTTCTTACTCATCTCCTCAGTTGTTTTCTCTGTCATGTTTTCTCTAGTTGTTGAGTAGCCATCTGTGGTGTTTTCGTCGGAATATTGGATGCTTTCAGTGCTCCTTGCATCTACAACTATTCAGATCTGCAGAATTTGCATAGTTTGTCGCCACTCTCCTCCCAGATCCGGACATTGATTGACATAGGGCCTTGTTCAAGAAGTAATCAAGTTGAGAAGCACTGAAGGTAATTTGAAAGGTTATATCAGTAAATTGCAAACCTTTGCTTTTAAGAAGTATGATGACCTTGTTGATAGTTGGACATTTCGTGTAAATGAACTACACAAATTCAATACTGATGTTTGTCAAGACCTTGTGATTGACTATTGTGACAAGGGAGAACTACTTGATTCTTTGGAAGATGTTAAAACTTAAATGCCTTTCTCAATAGCATATCGATAATGATGTTTCTCAAGATGTTTCTAATGATACTTCTGATTGTTGATGTTTTGGTAGCTACGGGAGGTATTAACTGCCATGTGTAACCTTTGACTTAGAAAAGAATATTCCAGAAGCAAGCGAACCATTAAACAGATGTGTGGAAACCCTAGAAGACAAGTCGACCTAGCAGAATAATAATATTAGATTATTATCTTCCAGAAATACAAGTCAGCTCCACAGGAAAAAATAAACAAAAAATATAATTACCAAAAAGTCAGGTCAGCTCAACCAGAAAAGTCATTGGACAGATTAATATAAATACAGGACGTTTTAGCTCATTTGGAGAGCCAAAAAATGCGCAAGTCTTGTGGAGAGCTGCAGTTGCAGCTGCAACTGCAGCTGCAAGGAGGAATAAGGGTGTATGGTCATCTCTTGGGTCTTGGTCTCTCTATAGCACTATCTTGGTGATTCTCTTGGTGATTCTTGGTGAAACTCTTGGTGATATTCTTGGTGATACTCTTGGTGATATTCTTATGGCACAAGTCTAAGAGTGTAGTGCAGCTGCAGCTGCTGCAGTTATGTATGGTACTTGTTCTATGGATATGGAGACTCTCTCTCTTGTGCGCTACCCTTGGAGAAGGAACGCTCTACTTGTCTTGAGTTGTTGCTGCAGTTAGCAGCTAGAGTTTATCTGTTGGTTCTGGAGTAGGCTTGCCAGAATTATTCTAAGTAAAGGTTAGGATGCTCGGGGGTGGCCTTGTGCCTATGATTGGGTGACAATGTTATGACATTGTCTATGGTTAAACGAGCATACCAAAATTTTAACATGGTTTCAGAGCTGGTTTCCTTCATAACAGTCTAACCGTTGGAAGGAAGATCTCCAGTTTCCCCCATTATCAAGCTCATTGAGCACTTACTGAACCCACTAAGAAGTTTGCCTATGCGGGGCGCATCTCTTCCTTAGATCATATCTGCAAATTTTTGAAGTTGAGAAATTAGGGTTTCCTCATAAAACCCTAGGTTTGCATTGCCAATTCCTTCGTCCCGGTTGCAGCACCAGTTGTGAAAGTTTCTGTGAAGTTTTGGGACTAATCTTTGGTGTATCTTCAGCTATCTTTAGATTACAAGTTAGAGCACCTTTGAAGTTTTAAGATTCATCATTGCTTGCCACTGTTGTCGGATGGTGCCACTGCTTGCCAATGCTGCCGAAGGTATGTACTCATATATATTTAAACTGTATCACTATTTTGAGTGTGATTGCGGGAGAAGGGATCTCTTACAATCGTAGATCCAGAGGGATCTCAGATCCAACACATTCAGAGGAACAACGCACTCCGGGCTTGATTGTTTTCATATGCCTCTAGCTGTTGAACATCTAGGTTGCATTTTTTTGAAGTTATGATTATCGTACTAATCTCTGGTCAAAATTGAAGTTAGAAACTAAGTTTAGTCAAATTATTAGATTGATTAAGGTTGAGATTTTGGAGTTTATTTGCATTATATTCTCTAACTCAAATTTCTATCAAGAAAGTATATTGTCTTAAGTACAAGGGACAGGTTGAAGAGAATACTTGTCATCTTGAGTGAAGGAGAATCGGAAGAAAATCAACAACACTCGTTCCTAAAGATAAGACTCCAGGTTCCAGGTTTGATTGATTAAATTAATAAGTTTCCAATTTGTACATATCAAGTTTGATAATTGCTACAGTGCTAGTTGTGACAACAGTCCTTGAAAGGTTCTATTACTACTAAATACAATGAATACTTGGCAGCATGTAAGTGCTATTGATATAAATGCTTATTGTACTTGTTTGCAAGATGAACTAACATCTCCTCTAGGAGATACTTCTTGTTTTGCTTCCAGGCAGGTCATCTTGGTTATTTTATAAATTCCATGGAGGTTACCATGGAAGAATGATTGATCACAACACAAGAAGAGTGTTGTTCCTATTATTGTATTTTTTTTTTTAATTTTGGCTCTTGTTCCAAGCAGGTCATAAGCAATAGCTCTGTGAAGAAGCTACTGTGATTATTGTTCTCGTTTTTGTTTTTATTATTATAAGAGTATTATCCTCGTTTGCTATTTTCCTCTTTGTTGTCCCTGATCTGGACATGTCATGGGTGATAACTCTGAGGGAAGCTATATTGATGGTTGCATGAGACAATATATCAGATGGTCTCTAGTTTGAGACATGGAGAAGATTATCCAGACAAGAAGTTGTATACACGACCGTATACATCCATGTACCAAAGAAGAAGAATAGGAAGAAGGGTATTTTTGCGAGATACAGAGTGTCTCATATGGAGATTGATTGTGAGGAGCAAAAGGCTCCAAAAATGACCAATCAAATTCCTCTAGTGTAGTTGATCCCTCTTCAGATCATCAGGAAGAGTGAGTAGAGCAAAAAGGGCCTACCCAAATTCATTACAGTAACAGGGAAGAGACCAGCATGGTTCCATGACACTTTGTAGGATGTAAAGCCATATAGTATTGACAAGCCATATCATGAGGAGGAGATGGCTCCACCATTGGTGAGGCAGGCGGTCCCACCAAGTACCAACTCAGAAGGAGTCAAGGCTCAGAGGGAGCCAATTGGCCCATAGAATGAAGCAGACATAAAGACCTTTCGACGTAATTGTGCATGAAGTGATGCTCAGAGACAGGAAGTCTCTAGGAGCAGTACATCTCCAGGACAAGATCATACCAGATAGCCGAGATTAAGAGGGAGGACTCTATATCCCTTACTACGATTGATTCGTTGTCATAGTTTATTTATGATGTGACTCGGTTTTCTTTTAAGCAGTGGGCTCATGTTTGGCATGTGATGTTATAAGTATGTAGCCTATAGTGCTGCACAATATTTCATGATGGAGCATGTCTAGGATGAAACCTCTTTACTAACATAGCACGCTCCTTATAGTATGTTCTGGTAGAGATGGAAGACATCTAGATAGTTGCCACATGTATTAGTATGTGGATGAGTGCTGAGCAGAAGTGTGGTCAAAGATAATAAAACCTTATGTGTGGTTGCATGACTATGAGTACTATGCCATCATACTTAAGAAGCTGTTATTACTTTATGCCTTGATTAATTTCATGATTATGGAATGTTGCTGACTATTGGACTGAATTTGACTTGTAGGTAAGACCTACAAGAAGAGGATGACGAGACTTGTTCCGGAGGACAAGTGATGAAGTTAGCCGATTGAAGATCCAGTTGATATTCAGTGCTCGAGAGGGAGTCAGACGGTAAATTCTAGAGGGCGATGGGTACTAAAGTAAGGAGCAAGAGGCTCTGCCGAATGCAAGAAGTAGTCATGTGTGGTGCTCAGTACCAGTGTTGCCAGAGCGTGGGAGAGAAGCGGGAGCGAGAGTGGGAAGCAGGAGCGTGGGAGCAAATTTTTCAAAAAATGGTCGGGAGCGAAGTGTCTCCGGGGCGTTTATATATATATATATATATATATATTATAAATCACTTGACACGTCCAAACCCCCCCTCGTGTCGTGAATCCTACGTGTCAAACACCAAACGGTAGGACACGTGTCGGATACTCGTTTAGAACGTGTCATGTTCACAGGACACGTGTCCTACTCAGAAAAGGACCCTAGCTCATGTTTTCTCATGCAAGTTGTGGCCATGAGGTGTTTCAGTGTGCAACCAAGGGTTATTTTGCCTTAATAATTCTATTTAAAGAGGTCCCCACCCCCTCCATTTTACCCGCCCTAGTAATTAATGGTAATATTAAATTCTTAAAGTAAAAGTGACATTCTCCTTTATCTTTCATTTTCATTCTTTTACTTAAATTTTTAACATTACCATTAATTTAAGAGTGGTTCCAACCTCATTGGACTTCATATGGAGAAAGTAGAATTTTAGGTCCCATTCAAAATTCAACAGACTTAATGGTTTTCAGGATTTCAAGATTGGCAGGATTGCAATGTTTCCATTGGATTCTATCATGTAAGAGGGTACGAAACTGGCATTTAATCAAGGGCAACATACCCTTTATGTACCTTGATGTTGGTGGCATTGATTGTTGAACTCTTCTGTAACGACCCCAGTAAAAATGTACCCTTCACTCAAGTATAAACTCTTCTGTTGAATTGTTCTCTTTGTCATCGTATCAAGTGACTTAGTGGTGTATCTGCACACCAACCTCTGTCTTATTTGCAGGCACTGGGTAGAGAGAATAATGGTTGAAAGGAAAGACAAAGATGTGGGATGTGTTTCCTGATGATATGGGTTTGGACAACAGTGTTGAGTTGGCAATGCCATCATTTATGTTAGTAACTTAGTAACTTAGTAGTTACTAAGTTAGTACTAGTTGTATGATTGAATTTGTATC
>ML780159.1:175535-185940 GCA_009831015.1 Picea engelmannii | reverse complement strand
CCAACACCAAGCCAACACCAAGAGCTCCTTCCCTCTCCACTCCAACTCAAAGATGAAACAATGAGGAAGAAGAGGGAGAGATTGTGCTTTATCTCCCCTCTCTAACCCTAAAAATGCCCTAGGGCCCACCCACAAAGCCAAAATATAAAAAATAAAAATAAAAAAACAAAAAAACGAACTTTTTCGAGCCAAAAATCAGGGAGCGCCCGCGTGGGTTCGGGAGCGCGGTTCCGGGAAGGTCGGGAGTAGGTCCTGTAGCTTCGGGAGTGGACTGGGAGCGAGCGGGAGTGTGGGGCTTCAGCAAAGGGCAGGGAGCGTCCGGGACAGGTCGGGAGCGCGGTTCGGACAATCCGGAGCATGGGGGGGAGCGCGGTTCCGGGACGCTCCCGCTCGAAGTGCGGTTCGGGGGTCTGGACCCGGAGGGGGGGGACGCTTCGGCAACCCTGCTCAGTACGACTGCAACTGAGTATGTGACAACATGTGCAGCAGCGTGGCTTCGGAAGTTGTTGCCTAGGTTATTTGGTCTCGGATTGGAGGCGACCTGCATTTGGTGTGACAACCAGAGTTGCATGAAGTTGTCAGAGAACCCGGTGTTCCATGACAGGTCAAAGCATATCGAGATCAGATACTACTATATCAATAATCAGGGATATGGTACATAGGGGAGCAGTGAGGCTCTCGTTCGTGACAACCGAGGATCAGGTTGCAAACGTGTTCACTAAGTCGTTGTCCCGAGTACTTCAGGGACAAGCTTGGCGTGGTCCCTCTTCAGAGGGAGTGTTCTCATCCAGCATGAAAAAGGACTAGCACTGAGAACAAATGGAAAAATCTCATCCAGCATGAAAAAGGGTTGGCACTGAATCTGGTGGGTCTCATCCAGCATGAAAAAGGGTTGGCACTAAGAACAAATGTAAAATCTCATCCAGCATGAAAAAGGGTTGGCCCTGATACTGAGGGTGCACATGATCAGGTACTGATGCATTGCAGGGTAGTGGATGTCTTGGGGACATGTTGTAGCTATTGAGAGCTATCCACAGACGTTGGATGCATGGGATGAAGTCATGTTGCACTATGGATATCCTGTGTGGATATGGTAATGCTACCTGTAGACTGGTCTGCAAGACAATGTGAGTCTTGCCCATGCCATGTGAGATGGATGGATGTGTTTGAGACCACTACATGAAGAACATCTTACTTAATACCTCCCTAGCTAAGAGGGAGTGTTGATGTTTTGGTAGCTATGGGAGGTATTAACCTCCACGTGTAACCTTTGACTTAGAATAGAATATTCCAGAAGCAAGCGAACCATTAAACAAATGTGTGGAAACCCTAGAAGACAAGTCGGCCTAGTAGAATAATAATATTAGATTATTATCTTCCAGAAATACAAGTTGGCTCCATAGGAAAAAGATAAACAAAAAATATAATTACCAGAAAGTCAGGTCGACCTAGCTAGAAAAGTCACTAGACAGATTAATATAAATACAAAATGTTTTAGCTCATTTGGAGAGCCAGAAAGTGCACAAGTCTTGTGGAGAGCTGCAAGGAGGAATAAGGGTGTATGGTCATCTCTTGGGTCTTGGTCTCTCTATAGCACTATCTTGGTGATTCTTAGTGAAACTCTTGGTGATATTCTTATGGCGCAAGTCTAAGAGTGTAGTGCAGCTGCAGCTGCTGCAGTTGTGTATGGTACTTGTTCTGTGGATATGGAGACTCTCTCTCTTGTGCACTACCCTTGGAGAAGGAATGCTCTACTTGTCTTGAGTTGTTGCTGCAGTTAGCAACTAGGGTTTATCTGTTGGTTCTGGTCCTCTGGAGTAGGCTTGCCGAAATTATTCTAAGTAAAGGTTAGGATGCTCGAGGATGGCCTTGTGCCTATGGTTGGGTGACAATGATGTGATATTGTTTATGGTTAAACGAGCACACCAAAATTTTAACACTGATGATATTTTTGGACAATATTGATGGTGTGCCTCCTTCTCATGCTTTGTTTGCTACTAATAAATTGATATTTCCCGATCTTGAGACCGATAAGAGAAGGACTTGGATATGGTGAAAATTCATTGCCATATGGAGGTTTTCTTATTGAAATTATTGTTTTGTTTGTTGTAGGTGGAAGTCATTCCACTGAGTTGTCGAGATCGTATCCTGCACTGACTATTGCTTTGGTTGATAATAGAATGCTAGAGTTGGAGTCAGAGATAGGTGATGATAAGTAGGAACCTACTCCTCCACCTTTGGAGGAGAAAGAATTACATCCTGCACCTTCTATATAAAAAGAACATTATTATTCCATATAGACATCCTAATCATTGTGATAGGAGGAATTTGTATAAGGATTATGGTGGCAGTTAATCTTATAGATCTTTGCAAAAGAAGCATAAGAGGGAGAATCTTGGACCAGTGGCAACTATCAACATTGAATGTGATTGGGATGTTGATTGGTCATGGTTGCATTTGAACAGGGTCTGGAGGATTTTCAGAGAAATGTGTATCGTCCACTGTACAACCGTATAGTTCTCTTTACTCTTATTGATTGATTTCCATGGCAGTCTTTGTTGGATTATCTCTATTGGATAGGCTTGTTGGCATGTTTTGCACATGGGATAGTTTGGATTCGAGGCCTTGTTTGTGAGCCTTATTGATTGTTGTGATGATATTGTTATTGTTTGTTTGATCCCTTAAGTTGTGTTTAAGGGGGGATGTTGTTGAGCTTGTTGGATGTGTAAACCCAATTTGATGTTGTTGAGAACTGACTAATCGTTCCGACTAGTCGATTGGAATTGACTAAGTTGTTTGATGATCAGATGTTGCACTATGTAAACACAAACTAATGTTGTGATATGAGACGACAAAGGAATGTAGACATAATTTGTCTAGGGATTATGGTGGCAATTATTCTTATAGATCTTTACAGAAGCAGAATCTTGGACCAATGAAGACTACCGGGATTGAGTGTGGCTGGGCTGATGATTGGTTGTGGTTTTAAGTCTTGAGAACTTCAAACAAATGTGTATCATCAACCATAAAACCATATAGTTCTCTTTACTCTTATTGATTGATTGATTGCCATGGAAGTCTTTGTTAGATTGTCATTATTGGCTAGGCTTGTTGGCATGTTTTGCACGTGGGATAGTTTGGATTTGAGTCCTTGTTTGTGAGTCTTATCACTCAAGTTGTGTTGTCGAACTTGTTGGATGTGTAAACCCAACATGATGTTGTTAAGAACTAAGGGTTTCGACTAGTTAACTAAAATTGACTAAGTTGTTTGATGATAAGATGTTGGGCTATGTGTTACCCTTCATATTGTATGATGATTACATTTGTAATTTTCATCATAATGGATGGACTAGGGGTACACACCTTCATTACAGTTTTGCTTGCACCCATGTGCTTGGCTTGGAGATAGTACTGTCATTTGATTGAGTTGGTATTTTGGTGAATTCCTTATGTTGCATATTTGTCATTGATGGATCATCCTTTTAGTGGATTATTTGATGGATATCCTTTGGCTTGGTTGAGAGCACCCTAGAGCACTTGGTTATTTGCAGCATTGTAACGTTTATATGGGCATATTTGATCATCATTTGTGGAGAGCACTTCACTTATCTGCATGGTTATATGTTGATAAATCCCTTACCTATCTAGACGTATGAGGTATGAGGTATGCATGCATTCATTTTTCAGATTCCAGTTTCTCATATTGAAGATTTGAAATACGGCAAAATCCATAATCAAATCATCCTATCCCGCATTGAATTTCTTGTGTATCCGAGGATCTCCAGATGAAGTCCCTAATGAAGACTAGGACAAGATTGTTCCAAAACTTCATGGGTATAATGATCCAACTGCACTACATATTTCATCTTTGGTGAAAATTATTTCATATCTTGGTATAGTGAATGAAGATGTTTTTTTTTTTTTTTGACAGAAACGGTTAGGAGATTTTTATATTAAAAACAGTGGGCATGCCACTGGGTTCGATACATCGAAACTAGTTTCTTGTAAACATGAAACCAAATGCCTAAAGATCTTAACATAGGACAAAGTTTGGGAGCCAAAACTATTTTAGCGATCCAGAGCGGCTTCGCGTTATTACATCATTTCTAGCTTGGAATTTTTTTTTCTTTTTCGACACCGTCCGTCATTCCATGCTTTGGTCCTGAGAGTGATTTTCTGTCAGGCCTAGAGGATCTTCCTCGTCAGCTAGATCAGCCCAGCTTGAGTTCCGAGGGTCTGGCTGGATTGACGACTTGGGACTGGCTTCTGCCTAAGCTTCCCCTTTATCGGGGTCTTTGATTTCGGCTTCGGCTTCTGCTTCTTTTGCCTTTCCATGGGCCTTGCTTTCAGCGTGCAACTCCGATTGAGCTCCCGTCCACCAGGTGGGTCTTTGGCTCTTGGGCACCCTTTTTTTCCCGGGTAGTTTGTCACAGTTTCGAGCTATATGCCCCGTTGCAAAGCAGTTCCTACACCTGAAACTGAGATTCTCATAATTGAGTTTTTGGTTCCTTGAGTAGTCCTTGCCCTGAAGAATTATTTCAGATGGGAAGCCTTTGGTGAAGTCCATTTCTACACAGATTCGCGCGAAGGTGGAGAAGGCTAGCCTGGAATCCAGGCTTCTGCAGAGGAACTTGCCGAGGCCATTGCCAATGGATTGAAGAGACGCATCCCCTCAGAAGTGCAGGGGCAAATATGGAAGTCTCACCCAGACAGGAGCTGAAGAGATACAGTCCGTGGAAGGGTCAAAAGAAGGGGTCCATAGTTGCATGGACAGACCTGCTCTGCCCCAGAACCACGGTCCGGAGTTAAACACCTTGTCTCTATCGCTTGTAGATTCGAAAACTACCACAAAGAACCCCTTTGCACAGGGGCAGGTAGTGACTTCTCCATCTAAAAGTGGGTACCAGTCGGAAGAGATCCAGGAGAGAAGATCCGGAAGATTGGGCCAGAATCCATTAAATCTGCAGACCAAAGCGTGATTGTCGTAATGTCGAGCATGAGTTAGGGCTTCCTGAGGCATTTGTATTGAGACTGTCGGAGCTTCAGGAACTGCTGCATGCAGCCCGGACGGCCGACCCTGACGAGAGGCACCCTCATGGGTCGTTGCATGCAGACCGAAGGGTTGTCGTGAAGCTACCTCTTTGAAGGAGGGGCCCTGAACCGGTGGGAGACCTGAGAACGATGCGGACGAAGCTCCAGGGGGAGCGCAGCTGTGACGGGGAGCCGAGACTGAAGGGGCCGCCGCTGCAGCAACACCAAGAGGGGCACCGTTGTTCTGAGCAGAGGGCGAGGGAGCCGCCATTGGAGCCTACGGAGCTTGCTGCAACGTCGGTGGAGGGAGGGGGAGGGCGGGAGGGCCACAGGGTCGGCGGCCTGCGGGAGGTCCAGGAGTGCAGGAGCGCGTAACCTAATCGCTCCTCGCCCACACTGCAATCGTAAAAAGTCCACGTTTTATCGTGAATGAAGATGTTATGATACACATATTTCTATTTACCTTGGAGGAGGAGGCAATGTATTGGATTACATATTTGGGCAAAGAGAAAGTATCATCTTTTGCAGGTTTTATCAAGGGATTCCGTATGCACTAGGATGTTCACTATGAAAAGAAGAACAAGTTGAAGATCCATGTAGCTCACATACCATTTATGATGGGGAGTCCTTTGAGGACCGCCATTCTCTTCCACCCTATAAACCATTCATGCATAATATTTCAAATCTTGAAGAAGACAAGGATGATGGGGTCATTAGAGATCCTATTGCAGCCGCCCCACATGAAGAAGATATAGGTGATGAAAGCATTCAAGCATCCATTTCATCCTTCCATGAAGACAAGGGTTTGGTAAGCCATAGTCCTTTTCATATTTCTGAATTTGATGATATGATTGTTGATGATTTGGAGAGGGCTTTTCTTGAAGACAAATGAAGATGCAATGCAATTAGTCCTAAGCTAACACAAGGCCCCAAAAATGTAAAATGTCCATGATACAAGGTGGATGGGTTTAGGCCGACCCCCAAAATAACCTCCAATACAAAGATAAAAAGAAAATAGATCAAAACATCCCCTCAAAAGTGACACGTGTGAGTGTGAGAGCTTCCAAGGAAGGTGATGTCATCCTCTAAAAGGGTAAAGGATGCCTTTGAAGGCCATGTCTCTCCATAAAGGGTGTAAAGCATCATGAAGGGTCACATCTCATCATCATCGAGTGCCAACTCATCATCAAAAGGATGCCCTCATGCTAGGTCGGCTCAACAAGCATCAAATCATGACGTCATCATCAAGTGCAGCGTCTAAGGGCTAGGGCATGACGTCATGAGGGAGGAAGGCTCAATAACCTCTCCAAAGAAGTGTACAATCATCTCCAAGTCCAACATCATCCAATCAAACCCTAATATGCTCAAGGGGTGCACTCTCCAATCAATGGGCTTCCTACCATCTCAATGGCACATCAAGCCATATCTGTAATATCCAAGTTCATCTGTCTAACGTCCAAGGTCCAAGAGTTGTGGAAAGGTGCCCAAGGGCATGTCAAATCATCAAATGGCCCACCGCTTTGCATTAAGTGTGCAATGTCCTCTGTACAGTGTATAATGTCCTGAGCATCATCATGAAAACATCCTCCAAAGGACCATGTCAAGGTGCATCATGACCAAACAAGGTCCACAAAATCAAGTAAGAAGAACAACTACAAGATACCAAAGCCATTAGAATCATATAAAGTGTTATCACAGAATCTAGCACTTGTGCAAAGCCTTCACAAGATGCTAAACTTGCATAACAATTGGAAGTAATTGCTACTATCACCTAGGCAAGTACTTCCTTTGTTTTAGTGATGCATAAGGATCCCACACAAGGGATGCTTCCCTTGTGACCTCAACGGATCCTATAGCAAACTTAAGGCAAGTCTACAACCGCCTATCTTGGTCACTTGATGAGATAGGCTAGGTCTAGGGGGGAAAGCAAAGTTAGGCTGAGTTTAGACAAGGTAATTTATAGTGCATGTGTGCAAGAAGTGTTAGCATGCATTCAATGAAAAATACCAAGTCTAACAAGAGAAGGAAGAGCCCCAGGACACTAGCTATCAAAGATGTTGAATTATTGTAATGAGGACAGATGTCTTGGCTTAGGCAAGGTGTCATGCAAGCCAAAGACACTAGAAGTTATGGTTCTCCAAGTCATTTAAATTTTTCCTAAGTCTAACTTAGGGAAATGGGTTTAATTAATTTGATTAATTGTCATTTAAATTTTTCCTAAGTCCAAACTTAGAAAATGACAATAATTAATCATTATTAGTTAACCACTTGTTAGAAGCTTCTTTGATCTTATCCAGAAAGTCAAAGTTAGTTTCAGAATCGTAGCCATTGATTTGTCATGTTGGAGATTCAATCTCCACCATCCAATCACTCAGTTGGAGATTTAAAAGCAGGTGGGTGGCTTGAGTAGAATCATACAGATTTGACACCGAGGGTTCAATTGCAAATAGAAAGTGTGGCAAGGAGATTCATATGGGTGAGTTTCAACAGTTAGAGAGAGATAGGAAAGGGCTCAGCCTTTCATCTTCCAATTCAAAGTATGGACCAGTGAGGACAGGGGTTGAGTTTTGGTTGTTGGCTGGGCCAAGAGGTCGTGATCTACCAAGGGCCACGAGGTCAAGGTCAAGCCAACCAAGAGCAAGGTTAATCCATGGAGTTAGGGCCGAGTTGCAACCGCATTGCAGTGTGGAGGTAAGGAGGGCAAGGACACATTCGTTTCAGTAATAGATTAGGCCTGTAGGAAGCGGTCGTTAGCACCCTCAGCCACACATTTAACCACTCAGTTTGTTGGTAGCAGAGCCGTAAAGGACTGTAGCTGTTGAGGTTGGGATTTTTGAGCCTTGGGCTCTAAAATCAGACCGGAATTTTCTGTAAAACGTGTGCCAGGTTAAGGCCACAACTTTTTATGTAAAAATTGTTAAGTTTTGAGCTATTATTAGGTTTCTTTTCAATTTACTAGATAACAATAGCATAAGTAGGATCACTGAGAGAAACAAAATCACAAGATACACAACATTTATCCTGGGAAACCCTCATGGGGGAGAAAACCCAGCAAAAACTTCCTTAATATAGATAGCCAATACGATACCAAGACAATAAACCAAAACACTAGAGAATATCCAACACTGAGCAATGTGCCTCTCTCTTCCTTCTTCTACCAACTGCAGCTACCAAACTTGCGCACTTGATGAGTGAATGAGTGAATGAACAAATGAGGCGATGACCTCCTTTATTTATACTAGATGGCAGGTGCTGGAAAGGTGTCTCTTCACTGGGCAGGTCCAACTTCTACTCTTAGTGGTTAAAACCACTTTAATTGGGCCTGGGAGCCGACTTCTTAATTAGCATAATATAGTTAGGGTTTGACCAATCCACAAAAGGGGATTTGGTCATTTGCAATGCCTAACATGATCAATCCACGAAAGGGGATTTATCTAATTAATAGAGACTCAATAATAAATAGAATATACTTTGCAGTTACAATATTTCAACACTCCCCCTTAACAAGAAGGGTATTCGATAACATCATCAGGAGAGAGAGAGAGGGCAGCAACATCAACAACATATGGAACACTGACTGGCATATCTATAAATCATTGGAAGTTTTTCTCATCATCAATATCATCATCCACAGCAAGGAGCTGGAACTCCGAACAACATCATCATCATCTGCATCAACATGGATTAGTATAACACTAATACATCATCATCATCAATAACAGCACGAGGTTGATACAACATCAACAACAACAACATCACAACACGTAGGTTGGAGCATCATCATCATCAACACGAAGCTGGAAATCTCCAACACGAAGCTGGCATCACATCAACATCAGCATGAAGCTGGAAATCTTCAACACAAGGCTGGCATCACATCAACATCAACATGAAGCTGGAAATCTTCAGCGCAAGGATGGCATCACATCAACATCAGCACGAAGCTGGAAATCTTCAGCACAAGGCTGGCATCAGATCAACATTAGCACGAAACTGGAAATCTTTAGCACAAGGCTGGCATCAACACTGCTCCCCTTTTCAAAGGAGGTCCTTTCGGACTATACCAAGCTTGTCTCGAAAGTGCTCAAACTTTACACGAGACAGAGGCTTGGTCAACACATCTGCAACCTGCTCATTCGTGCCAACATAATGGAGCTTTATAGCTCCTCTCTGCACCATATCCCGAATGTAGTGATATCGGATTTCTATGAGCTTTGACTTGTGATGGAACACAAGGTTCTCTGTCATTTTTATGCAACTCTGGTTATCACATAGAATCACAGTTGCTTCCATCTCTAGATCAAATAGACCTGTCGAAACTTCTGAAGCCATATAGCTTCACAACTGGCGGAACATGCAACAATGTATTCCGCTTCTGCTGTGCTAAGAGCAATACTTGATTGCTTCCTACTCTGCCATTTTTTCTGAATGGCTTCTTCAAAGCAAGTAGGCTCCTTCTCTAACAAATCACACATCAAAGCCATATAAATGGAGAATGGCTTGGGTTTCTTGACTTGTCTCATGGTTCCTTTGGGGGCACCATACTTCTCTCCATCTTGAATAAGTTCCCTTGCCCAAGTTGGCTTTCTCTTGTGAGAGATCGTCATCTGGGGAGGTTCTTGAGATTCTATCATATCATGATCTTCATGAATCTCATCCTCGGGGGAAACTGTAACTTCCCTCACTGGTTCTGCAACTCTGGGAGCTATAGGGTCATATTCATATACTTCTTCAAGCTGGCATCACCTTGATTTCTTGAGTGTTGCATCTTCATCAAAGGTTACATCTATGCTGATCTCAACGTGATGGTAACCTGGTATACAAGCCACCTTCTTCTGTTCCAATAACAATTGCATCTTCTATGGTTTTTCCTTTAGGCCACATAAGAACTTCTCCATCTATGAAAGCAACTCTGAAGCCTTTCTTATCTAAACCTCAGATAGAAAGTAAGTTCTTTTTCAAACCTGGTACATATAGTACATCCTTCATCTTCATTGGAGTCCTCGAATCAAGTTTGTAATTGGACTCTCCCACTCCTTTGATAGGGTATTGGTAATCATCTCCAAGTGTAACTTTCTGGGGAAAGTTCTTCTCTGTAAGTTCAGAAAGAATGTCTCTCTGATCAATCATGTGCTTGGAAGCACCACTATCTATGAGCCTTCAATCTGTCCTTTAATCTTTGCCCTCTCTTAATGGCAAAGATTAAGAGATAGTCTTCAATCTGTTCTTTAATCATCTTTGTGGGTGGCTCTTCATCTTCAACTGTATGGGCATGGTGCCTTTTGTTTCTCTTCTTGTATTCTTCTCTCTTAGCTGGACAATCTTTAGCAATATGTCCCATCTTATCACAATGGTAGCATTGATAAGAGGAGAA
>ML780159.1:139208-153677 GCA_009831015.1 Picea engelmannii | reverse complement strand
GGAGGAGGAGAGCCGACCTTACTGTTTTGTGGATTTCTGGAGGAAACCACCACCATTGATCGGTTTCGGTGTTGAGAGACACACCCTAGCCCATCGAAGATACCATCCAGGTATTTCACCGTACGTTTCAGGAGTATCCATTGCAGAGTGCGCAGCTCAGCCAGTGAGGGCGCAAGTCAGTTTGAGGGTTTGGAGAGCTGCACGAGAGCCGTATCCAGATTGCAGTTTCCTTCCAACCCATTTGAGATCCAGCCAGGGCGCTTCTATTGAGCTATCTATCGTCAAATTTTGATTGTGGAATATTGCAGATCGACCCATTCAGCCATTTAGGGCGCAACTCTTCCGGACAGACATTTGGTGTTGCATGCAGAGTTCCAAAGCAGATCCAGACAAATCCTTCCGACCCATTTCCTTATTTGGCGAGACGATCGTTTTGAGCCATATAGCTGCAGATTCCGTTGGTGGAATCCTTTGGGGCGCATCCAGTGTCCCAGGAGGGGCACAAACCCCCCAGGGGTCCAAATCCAGTGCCTCAGGGGTCAGATCCGAGATCCGATAGACATCTATTTCAGTCTAGAGACTAGGGCGCTTCTATTAGAGCAGTTTCGAGCGCATTCCGACGGTCCATTCTTCAGGACGAGTTTTCCAGCTGGTAGCGGTTACCGTATTTCTCCGGCATCGCATATTTTTGCCGATCTATCCGTGCATGCAGCAGATCTGCTATCATCTTCTGATCACGGGTATTTTTATGTTATTTGATTGTATTCCAGCATCGATCCATGACATCTGACTGACGTTTATATTCTATATTTCCAGTAGGCTATTGTATTTCCATGCTCGAACCGTTACTATACATGATATTGGGTAGTTGATGTTCTCTACTTTTGCATGCATCCTTTATATGTTGTTTAAACCTTAAATATGCAACATGCACATGTAATAACCAACATGCACATGCAATAACCAACATGCACATGCAATAACCCACATGCACATGCAATAACCATTAAGATCTCAAACCCACAACTGAAACGCATCCAGAAATCCCCAGTGTATCAGATCTGCGAGACAGAGCATTAGAACAATAGAAAATATCTTGATCAGCGGGATCAGGGATATTTCATGGCAGAGTTTCGAGGCCCAGAGACGGCCAACGTTTGTCTTCTACTGTTGAGATTTTCCCTAAAAAGGGTCAACGTCTCCCTCAAAGGGGCTAGACGTAATGTCATTGTAACGTTTGTCTTCTAGTGTTGAGATTTGCCCTAAAAAGGGCCAACGTCTCCCTCAAAAGGGCTAGGCTCTGTATAGTAGGTCATTGTAATGTCTTTGAGCTATTGGATGATATGCTAGGGGTTTTATGCATGCATTTGATAAAATTAATGATGAAATGTGATTGACATTGCTATGATCCCGTGGACTAATGAGCCCATGGAGGGCGAAGTTTTTGATGTGCAGGACCATTCCGGACGGACCGGTACCAGGTGGATCGGTACACATGAGGAGATGATTAGTTCAGACCTCCATGGGGTTGAAGAGCCCATCAGATGGTTGTTGGGACCTCATCAAGGGCAGAGACAGAACAATGATTGGTCAAGCCTTTGCATGAGAGAAGAAGAAAGACATTTTCATCCAGGACGCCTTGGCTGAGCCCAGCCCTAGGGGGTTGACCCACTGCAGGTGGAACGTGTCCCTCTATTGACCCAGGACATCCTCCAAAGATCCTTGACGTCACCTCCAACGTGTGGCAGCTTTACAGGGCAATTTGGCAGGTGTGGCAGAGTTTGGAGGCCCAGAGAGGGCCAACGTTTGTCTTCTAGTGTTGAGATTTGCCCTAAAAAGGGCCAACGTCTCCCTCAAAGGGGCTAGACATCCTGCTTACTGCTCATTTAGGGTTTTCTTTAGGCAGTTTAATGTAAAACAGTATGATTTTTAGTTATCAGCCTTGTCGGTTGTTTTAATGACCTAATTTTTAATTAAAGGTCATTGGATGATATAAATTGAGGATGTTTTCCCTCATTTGGACATAACACACTTCACTCACACAAGTGAGATCTGATTTTTGCGCCCTACTAGGGTAGATTTGTTGTCTAAAGTGAGGCGCACTTGCTATTGGAAGAATATTTTTGGCATTTATGGCATTTCTCTCAAGGAAGGTTTACAACTAGGGTTTGTTTGTGCTTTTCTTCATGACATGTGAGTAAATTTTCTTGCAAAACTTCTTAAGTGAATGGTTGTAGGTATAATTTCTTGCATTTGCTTATTGTATTGTTGATTTAAAACCCTAGGTAACAAGCACACAAGTAGGTTATTGTTACATGTCCCCTTGTTGAGAAATATTTTTCAGCCATTGAAGGAAAGAGATAGAGCCTAGCCGTTGCTACACTTGTCTTCTTTCTTCTGAGCTAGCGTTGAAGTCTATAAGTTGAAAAGAGGAGACGTCCTAGGCCTAGATAGCCTACACCTAGGGTTTTCACCTTTTAGGGTTTGAAAGCCTTGTTATTGCAACACTTTCTCCCTTAGATTTATGCTTTAGGCTAGCCGTTTTGCCAAGTTAATTTAGAGAAGGAGGAAAGAGCACGAGGCCTTGCTTAAGCAACGGCCTTGCTTAAGCAACACCGGAGTGAGCCTCTTTCCCCTAGGGTTTTGATTCTAGGGCCCTGCCTTTGCAACACCATAGAACCCTACCTTCTAGTCTCTGAGTTATCATCCTTTCGAGACCTTGTGCCCTTATCCTTGACTCCATTTACCCTAAGGCACTGATTTGATCTCCAACGTTGAAGCTTTAGTGTACAAAACTACCCTTAAAACTTTAAATTTTGAAACCCTAACTAACATTGCTAACCTAATTAAGGTTGATGTCATAGTTGAATATCTCATCTTGACGCAGCAAAAGTGTAATATAAGCAATTAAATGATGATTTAAAGCATTTATTGAGTAAATTGTTGATTTGACATATTGGTGGCTTAGTCATCTTGGTAGATATTGATGAATTAATGATCTTTCATAGCTAATTAGCACAACGTTGACTTCATTCTATATCTATTGCTTTATAATTGCTTATTGAATAACACCAGATAGTCAAAGAAGTACTAACCCTTTGAGTTATAGCCTGCAAATATATATATTGTGTTGTTGTTGTCTTGTTCTGGGCAGGCATTTTCAACAGGGCATACACTTCTTTTATTGGCTGATTAGCCGGACTGTTTGACATTGGTGGTAACCTGTGAAGAGGGAACTCTAAAACTTGACCTTGTATATTCTGCCTCTTCAAACCCCAAGTTACCGGGGACGTCTCCCTTGGGCTAACCTCCCTAAACAGAAAGAACCTCCCCATCGAGGTGACATTGGGTGGGGAAGGTTCCTGTTGCGCCAGTTTGTCCTCTATCCTTTAGCCTGTGACCTAAACTACAAACTGTGCGATAAAAGGGCTCATGACATACAAGAGGTCGTAGTGTCTCATTCATGGGTGGCTTTGTAGAGGGTGTGTGGTACCTTCGTCTGCAATGCACTTTTTCCAAGCCCATTATTTGCCATTCTTTTATTCTTTCATAATTTTAAGGAGAGGTTGAAGGCCACTGCCTTGGCGTGGTGTCCAGATAATGGCAATGTCACACACAAACACCTAGTGGAAATGAAAAGGTTGCCTCGTGATGAGACCCCCTTTCTCTCAGCCATGTAACTGAGAGCCATTACCTCGGCTTGGTGACTAGATGATGGTAATTTCATACCACTAGATATTCATGGACATGATAGGCCGACTCGTGATGAGACCTCCTATCCTTCAACTAACCTTTTAAGCATTTTTATTCATATTCATAGGGGGTCCCCCTTTACTCAAAGATAAGTGTTTCACTGCTTTCTTGGGTGATCCCTAGACGAAACATCTAGAAGGTTCATACATAGGCTTTTATCTTTTACCCAACATCAATCCCTCTGGGCCTTCAGTCCCTTCTTCCCATAGAATGAGGGAAAACCCCTTCTTGGGTCAATACACCCTAAAATCCCAAGAGATAAGGAAATGGGAGGAAATAATGATGGAAAGTGGTAAGTATGATTGGGAACAGTACGATGGTTTTTCAATGGAGTTCCTAGTAGCAAACCCATCCCCAAGGAAGACCACTTACTAAGGCGCAATGTCAACCACCAAGGTGAAGCAGGGCAAAAGGCATAATATCCAAGCATATATCATGAAATCTAAAGCAATCTAAGATACAACATACTCAAATGGCTAAAATATTGAAATGATGCTTACCATAATACTGACTTGTACCTCATGGAGCAAGGCCCACTACCTTCCGGAAGCTAGCTGATGTGGTGGATGCTATCTGGAAATCAACGACCATTTGTGGTGGTGAGGGGGTCTCCATCTATGCCAAAGGATACAATCGGTCATGTCGTCTCTCGGCACTCCATATCTGCAACCTGAGGGCCTCAATACATAATCTCCTTAGTTATCCACAAAATGGGGATAACCGGATCTATGTTCCAGCATTGAAAAAGACAGTTGTCAGAAGGGATGTCAAATTCGAGGAGGAGAAGGCTTTCAGGAAGTCTTATGATGTGCTAGTAGCAGCAAGGGATTAGGAGTTGGTAGCTCCAAAAGAGGAACATGAGTCATAGGTACAAGTCACAGGGATAGATAAGGTACAGGGACTAATACTCAGATAGTGGTGCAGGAAGCTCCACGATTATACCTCCTACTGCAGGGAGGAAGAGGAGCAGAGAGATTGCATAGACTTTATGAGATGCTCAGGAGTTCGTGTGTACTCCTAGTATGAACTTCAGACAAAGCAGGCCACCACAACGTTATTCAGGGTATATGCGTTGATGAGTGATCTCATTTACAGGGAGCCTTCCAATTTTCAAGAGGCATCAAACCAGCAGGTTTGGCGGGATGCCATGGTGGAGGAGCATGCCTCCATCATGAAGAATGACGTTTGGAAGCTGGTGCCAAGACCTGAGGGCAAGTCAATCATTGGGTCTCGCTGGATCAATAAGATCAAGCATGTTGCAGATGGTAGCATTGAGAAATTCAAAGCCAAGTTTGTGGCTAAGGGGTTCTCTCAGAAAGAGGGAGTTGTCTATGACAAGACGTTTTCCCTGGTAGCCATATGTACTTCCATCAGGGTCATGATCTCATTAGTAGCAGAGATGGGTTAGTAGATTCATCAGATGGACGTCAAGACGACATTCCTTAATGGAGTTATTGAGGAGGAAGTGTATATAGAACAACCAAAGGGTTTTGAGGTCAGACTGAAGAAAGCACTGTATGAGCTCAAGCATGAACCTAGACCATGGTATGGGCGCATTGATAGCTACTTGCAGGGCATGGGATTTGTGAAGAGTGATGCAGACTCAAACCTATACTATATCATGATAGTGTTATATCCCCTGATCCTCGGATCGAGATATCAAGTACTAACTCTGTGGCTTTGTTTTGCATATCTGATGTGCTCAGGTTTCTGGCCGAGTTTTCAAGGTTTCTGGATGTGTTTTGTTGTGTTTTATGGTTTGCATATAGTGCATGCAAATAGATTTGGAACTATAACCAGCTCAACAATTTTATTCAACAATACAATGCACAATACAAGACAAAATGCGGAAACTCAACAAATCTCTTTAGCTAGATCTATATAGATGAGGATCTTAATTGGAATACAAAAAAATACTAATAAATACCGATAAGTAGATGGATCTGGTAGTTGTAATGAAGATTTGTTGCAAGCAACCAAAAATGCGTTGTCAAATTGTTGTAGAAGACTAGATAACTCTCCCTGGTGGCTATACTCGTCGGAATTGGCAAAGATCTGTCTCAGATGGGTCGCCCTGCTCCCTAGCACACTGTCCCTGCCTCTGAGATGAAACACTAGCTCATTGTTGCTCAGTTGGAACCCCGGATGGATGTCCAGACCCCCACACATTGCAAACTGACAAATTGCCACGATTTGGGAGATTCAACCGTCGAAAAAGTGTGAGATCTATCTCACTAGAAGCACCCTGGTCTCCTCTGAAATGGGTGGGAAGGAAATTGGATCTTTCGGTCTAGTTGGGCCTAGCGACCCAGAATACTGATAATTCCTCCACAAAACCTCACGTTGCAACTGGAAAATCTGTGCCCTAGCTGATATTAGACTTCTCTACTGATATAATCTGATCCCGTAGCTCAATGAAAAACCTGTGTGGTCCTCCCGACGGACTAGGGTGTGTCTTTCAACACTGAACTCTATCAATGGCGATGGTTTCATCCAGAAAGCCACCAAACAAGAAGGAAGTCGCCTGACTCCTTTCTGGGTTCTAATTTCCAATTCACAATCTGCAATAATGAGAGAATATGAGCCCCTATCTCTCTTTTATACCTTTTTTCACCTTTTTCCTTTCAAGTGACTTTTAATTCATCTTTATTATTTTCTCGTAAAATCACTTTATTAATTTAATGAACCTTTTTACTCCAAAAAGTGATTAATTCATCTTTATGATTTCTCCAGGCACTAAAAGCCACTTTTCATCATCCCATCTTATAGATATTTTCGCCTCGGTTCTGATGAGCTATTACACTAAGGTATTTCTCAAAGAAACAAGCTCCAAATAGTACCTTTAGTGTAATTAATTAAAATATGCCCATTAATAACCCCGTTTTACGAAAATCATCGAAATGCAATGGAACCAAGAACAATCTGTGCGGAATTGATCCTGATGATGAATAATGGTAAATAAACTAAGTTGGGCTCTATTATCGCACAATCTGTACTTCCCAAAGCCCAAGGCAAGTGGGACAAGATTGGCGTAACACGGGGGTAATCCTATCACTGTCACCTCAATAGGATACCCCTTTCTGTTTAGGAGAAGGATAAATCCACTCCAAGGGAGACATCCCAAGACCTAGTGGGTTGGTGAAGGGAAAAGTGTAAGGCAAACCACCCCTCTCTCTAGGTCACTCAAATCAATTTGTCTTGAAGGGTGAAGCAAAGAAATAAAAGGAATGTACTTGCCCTTAACCAAGAAAACAACAAACGTTAAGGAAAGCAACAAATGATAATGATGCTTCGACAAGACAATAAACTTGCAATGAAAATTGCTAATAAACAAGTCTATGCAGCAAACAAAAATATAACAACAATTAATACAGTAATAACAACCGCAATGTATTCTAGAAAATGCACTTGTTTGCACAAGATAAAAGATATCTAAAACTTCAAGATGATAATCATTCGTCACATGCAAGTTCTAGAGATGTATCAACCAACCATCAAATAAACCTTAACAGGCTGCCAAGGATGACTGCAACAGCAGTAAAAAGGAAAAGTATGACAGCTGAAATATATCTTCAGAAATGCACTTCGTAAAGGCAATTAAATGCACAATTTAACTTTGATTGATATTACTATGCCTTATGCAAATTTTGGAGATATCTTAGCTAGCAAATGAACTTCAAATAAGCTACTAGAGATGATAGTACAGCAACAAAATAAGTTATAACTGTCGTAGTGTACTTTCAGAAATGCACCATGTTATCGCACAATTTGTACTTTGATCAAAAGAAAGGTTAAAGGAAAAGCAAATTGGTGTAACGGAGGTTATCACTGTCACCTCAATAGGATGTCTCTTTCTATTTAGGGTTGATAGCCCTGGGGAGGCGTCCCCAGTGACCTGGGGTTTTGAGAAGGCAAGGTTAAGATGTCTATGAAAATGTCCCATCTCACAAGTCACACTGATTAGAAAGTCCCAGGGTTTTAACCAATGAAGTAGTTAAGTATCAAGATGTACCTGCCCGGAACAAAGCAACAAGAAAATATATTTTTCGCAAGTACAACTTGTTGTTAGTACTTCATAAAACCACGGACTTTATCAATAAAAGCAATGGCTGATATAATGGTGAAGCAAACAGAAATTTGTAGCAGCAATATTTATAAGGCAATAGCTTCACAATAAGTACCTCAAAATGACCAAGAACAATCACTTATTAACATCAAAATACTAGCATTTGTCAGAAGCAAATAAGGCAGTGCATTAATCAACTTTTTCAACTGATTTTAGATGCTTTTAGTGCTGCAATAGATGGTTGTAGCTTATCTTTGTAACAGCAGCAACTAAGTTAGTAGATTAGGCTATTCTAATGTTAGGAGTGGTTAGTAGAGAGCTTAAGGTATAGGTTTTGATAATGGTTTTTTTTCGATCACTCAATAGCAAGTCTTAGATTAGTGCCTTTCGGGCAAATGGAGTCTTTTAAGTAGAAACAAATCTTGAGGGAAAAGATGATAGTAAGAGAACTAAAGACAAGAGAGGTCAATAGTTGAAGTGTTGGTAACCCAAGGCTTCAACTACCAAACCCTAGGGGGGAAAATAGCTACTAGGGTGTAGGTAACCCTAGGCCCTAGTAGTTTTCCTCCTTTAGCTCAAAGATGAAGTAATGACGGCTTAGATGAAGAAAAATGTGCTAGGTTGTTGCAATGGCAAGGCCCTTAGCAAAAGCTTCAAGAAAATCGGCTTCTTGGAAAAATCTAGTAGGTGAAAGCTCTTAAGGCAAGGAACACTCCTTCATAGACCTCCAAAGCCTTTTATTCAATCTCAATAGAAAAAGTATGATACAATACAATGATAGCATCTTCCCAAAGCTCCAACTAACAAATGGAGAGGGGTCAACCTTGCTTTATAGCTAGTTGGGTGACAACTCCAAGGGAGATGTGCATGGGAGAGGAGTGGCACATAAGTGAAGTGTGGTGAGTGTGGAGTGGAGAGGAGATGGAGTGTAGTGAAGGGAGGTGGAAGTCAGGTGAAGTGAGCGTGAACTCAAGTGAGTGGGAGTGTGAGGGTGTGTGTGCTACCTTGGGATGTGCGCCATCCCTTCTAAATGCGCCACACAAGCAAGTGGGGTCGAGTCCCTTCATTGGGATCTCCTCCACGCCATGTCACGCCAGTGAAGTCGCCTACCTCTCTAGAAAACTCGCCCAAGCTTCCAGTTGACTGGGGACAAAGAAAAAACATGTTTCCAACATGTTCCCCAGTTTTCCTAAAAAATAGGAAATTAATTAAATGACTGATTTTCTGTATTTTTCGAGATAAATTCATTTTTTAGTGATAAAAATCTTTTTTTGTCTCAACAGAAGGGGAATAGGGGTTTAAATGGTACTCTGGCTTGGAAAACGAGCATAAATATGGCATCTGACAATGATTGATGCCATATATTTACAATTTATTGACTTACAATTAAAAATTTCAATTTTTGCGGGAAATTTATTATTTCACTAAAACATTAAAAAAAACCTATCAAACCTAGCCGCAACTTCCATATGACTCAATAGACATGACCTAGCATGAACTCATATACATTTAGACACTAGACATTGGTTATACCATGCCAAGGCCTAACCACCAGCACATACTCTAGCTTTGGAGTCAGTCTCTGAGTGAAAAAACTTAGAAATTATTAATCACCCACTAAGGCGGACAAAAAATAATTAACAAGTGAAAAAAAACACTCTAGAGTACCTGCTCGTACCCAAGTCTTAGGTGGCCAATAGTCTTTTACAATATTTCATGCTCAAGTCATTTATTACAAAGCCCCCAGAGGGTTGGAAATGCGGAAAAGTGGTCTTTTTTGAGAGACCTGCTGAACTTGTGAACTCTGACTTCTGAGCAACTGTCTTCTTAGTCTTTGGAGGCTCATCTTCAAATTTGGCTAGTGCAACTCAGTGGATAACAGGGTGCATTGCAAGTTGCAACCTCAAAGGTCCTAGTGCATGAGGGTCAGTTGTGTGTGGTCCTCGGATGCTTGCTGGTACAAGGACGTGCATCAGCTGGGAGGTTCAATGCCCCTATTAATAGTAGTTTAACATGCTAATTAAGGATTCTATAACCATGACACCCACAAATGAGTAATGCAACTACCATAATCAACAAGGAATGCTGAGAGATTTAAGAGTTCACGCGACTAAGATTCTATTATTTACTGGTATTTATCCATTTTTAACATTTCCATGAAAAAGTATACAAACATATAACATTAAAATGCACACTATAATATGTACTTTTTACACATACCTGGCTGTACACTGAATTGTTGAAATGAGCTTCGAATATTCTCTTTGTTGAAATATTTATGCACATCATTTCTGAATAGCCAAGAACAATCATATAAAATCATGAAATTTTTACCAACAAACTGACAGAAACAATACGTACATTGTATACAACTCTACACAAGCGATAGAATGTTAAGTATCTTCTCAAAATTATCAGCCATATCTTCTGGATTATCTCAGAAGGAACAAAAGAAAGTTTATTTAACTTCACAAAGAAAAAAAAATTAAAATATCATCTTGCATCAAATTATGAAGAATATAGAGCAAAACAAGTCTGTAATATCGATGCAAATCACATTACTCAACCTGCAACGAATTACTTTTTCCATGTCACATGACCACCAGTAAGGCAATCCAAGACAACCAAGGTTTGAAAACTGAAAACATGAAATATCTCCAGTTTTCAAATGGAGCTTCAAAATCCTTTGACTGTCTGCAGGGAAGAAAGGATAAATGTAAAGCTACTAATAACTCAGATCTAATAATTAAAGACATTTCTGTGAGATACAAATAAGGGATAAATTACACAGAACAAGACTAAGAAGAGTACCAAGTACCTGTATCAACCAATACAACTGTATGCTGTAACTTTGCTATACTTGATACCAGATCTTGTGCGGAGAAGTCTTGTAGAAAGCTAAGTAATGATGTTTTCTTAGATCTCAAAAGTTCAATTAAATCATCTATAATCAGCATTTTGTTATCTGCTTTCTGCCTAAATAATTCCACAGCAGTGTGCATCCCTGTTGTCATCCCCAATCTTAGTTAGTGCAACCTTGGAAATGACACTTATAGTTGAGATACAACTTTAGGAAAACAAGGTAAAATTATAAATACAGAACTATCAAAGATACCTTCAAAAGATTCTTTGATTTCACCGGTCTCCAAATTTAAGATCCACAGATCTCCAAATCTATACAGCACAACCAAGCAACAAATCTCCTTACATCATTTGGTCAGAAAATAAGTAACTATTAAAGAGACAACACCATGATATGCATACCCACAAAAACACTCCCACAATCATCCAGAGAAACATCCTGGCATTTAACAGCTACACTGGCCACATATACGAATAAAAATTAAATGAACAATTAAAACATAAATTACAGTAGACGAAGAAGAGAACAATATGAATCAAATAAAATCAAGGTGATTTAGATAAAATCTTCAGAATAAATGAGAAAAACTATCAATTTTACCCATTCAGCTTTGGAAAACAATCTCAAGCATGCAGTCTAAACCAATGTTCTAAACCAGAACCAAACAAGGGTCTGACCAGATAAGAACTGGACACTGGTGAACAGGTTTGTGAACTAGTTACTAAAAAATACATAAAAATGTTAATTTTAATGACAAAAATCAGCAACTAATACTTTGTCATACACTTAGCAACCTAAAGATAAATGTCTTGCATGAACTTCCGAAATGTCTCAAAACCACATTCAGAGATTTCCATAAGCAAAAATACGCATTGCTAAACAAATATGCAGCTGAAATAAACACAATGAACAGCATTCAATAACACATGAAAAACTTAGAAATTTAGGCAAATGCCAGGGAAACCCAACGAGAGAGAGAGAGATCTTATTATTCAGCTACAGGAAAATACATATCAGCAGCAAAATCACAATTTCCAGCCAAGAAAAGTCCACTTACAGCGCACAAAAACAGTCCCAAAAATCTGCCTCATAATTCGTGCCAAATCTGTACTGTTATATGGCCCTCCTGTACCTCGAAATCTGTGCCAACAGTCAGCTTTACGGACTGCTCTGTACGGCCCAGAAACAGCAAGCAAAACTCTTGAATCTGCCTCGAAAATCATGCCAAAGACTGCCTCGTTTTGCGTGCCCACTTTCACTTGTTGTATGGACTGTACGTATCCGTACAGTATGGCCTCCCACAGCAGAAAAACAACTCAGCAATGAAATAGATATGCTTCCTTGGGATTTGTGCCCACTATGCTGCCCTAAATTTCCTCTCTCAAGCCTACTCGAAAATTTCTCTCAATCTCTTCTTCTTGTTTTGCACACTACCCAATGTATTCTTTTATAAATCTGAAAATGATATTTTCCCTCCAAAGTGTATTTTCATCTTCCCCAATCCTAAATCCAAAGGCCAAGATCTAATCTTTCATTTTGCAAGATTAAAGGTTATGATTCATTCCCTCCAAAATGAATCACTTAAAATATTAAAGTAATTTCACTTTATTACATAAGTGCACTTTATGAAATAAAGTCACTTTAAAATTAGAAGGTACACTTTATTAAAAAGTCGGTTTAATAAAAGAACCACTTTACAACTTTATAAAAAACCCATTACAAAGTTAAGTGTCTAGTAGTGTCAACAGAAGGTAATCTCCGCATACAAGACAAAACATGTGGAGTACCTCCCGAGCTAAAAAGCTAACAAAAAATATGAATTGTTTTTATAGAAAAACACATATTCATGTATCTCTATGTAAATGTTAACCATTAGATGCCAACTATGGAAAGTGTGCTCATATATATATTATATAAGGGTGAATATAGCAAATGGCACAGTGCGATACATATCCAAAATGAAGATTTTCCAGGTCCTAACAAGCTGCCAACTAGCTCTGTCTTTGACCTCAAGTTGGTTCTAGGTTTCAACTGTTTAACAATGGTTTGTTGATGTTTTATAACAGCAAACTGTTCAGGAACATCTTCGTTGTTTTGTTACGGTTACATGGGCCATTTAGTTGCTCTAGCATGTAGTTTTAGTCATCAAGATGTTAGCACATGCATACCAAAATATATGTAACACACCTAGAGATCTTTACGGTTGTTCTAAACACTAACATACATGAAAATGAACACAGGAATTTTTGGTCAACATGACCCTGGATAAAACCCCCCCGAGGAAAACCAATTTGAAATATGAGTGTATATATGTGGAGAATAGAAGGTGGAATACAACAAGTACAATAAACATAAGAACCTGATACAATAGCTGTTAGAATATGAAGGATTGTACTCGTTTTACCATTGACAATACCCTTGTCACCCAACCATAGGCCGAAGCCACTCTCCGAGCACCTTGACCTTCACAGAGAAGAATACTGGTAGCAATCAATAGCCAAGCAAGGCTAATGCACCAAGCAAGAACAGAAACCAAAGCTGATCAGATAGTCCCACCCAGAAACCGGCGCAACACCTTCCCCAGAAACTTGTGCACAAAACTACCAACTGCAGTGCGCACAACTAGCTCACTGCAATTCTGAGAATGTGTCAAATGAGAGACTGGTGCCCTGTATTTATAGTGGTTCTGGTAGACTTACTAGGACCGACTTCTCCTTCTGGGTACTAATTAATTCATATTAATTATATTTTTGCAGCCGACATCTCGTCTACGATTTCCTTTACTTCCTTGCTTCCTTCCGGAATATTCTAATCTCGTCATAGGTCACAATAGAGGTTCATACCTCCCGAAGCTACCATAATATTAACACTCCCTCCTAGCTAGGGAGGTATGGTCTTGAGCACAAACAGACCATTCAACTGGTAGTATCACGAGCACCGTCATTATTATCCAACTGGATAATCTCCTATGACAACTGGTACAATATCAATTGATAGAACACACCTGTGTTTATCCATGGTAGTACGCAACTACTCAAACCGTGACACATAGTCACAAACAGTGGAACAAATCCACCACAGTAGTATACATCTACTGTCATACAATCTTATAACAATCATCTGATAGCAACTTGCATAGAAACAATGTTATGATATAAACTGAATCATCTGGGCCAATCTTTCACTCACGTCTGTGAGATATGAAAGAATATCTACCCTCAGAGTAGAACAATGAGATATCTGGACTATTCTTCTCAAACAAGGAAGAATAACTGTCATGTCTTCTGGACCTGGACCATTCCCCACCCTGGGCCATTCTTCCTACACTAATCAAAGTGCACCCTAAAGAGAATGTATAAACCCTAAGGAATGCATGTCCCTGATTGTTGAGCCTGGACGATTCCTCACCCTGGGCCATTCTTCCTACACTAATCAAAGTGCACCTTGGGCCTTCTTGTCAATTTGCACATAAAAATCTGATATTGTAATAGTTAGGATTTCCCTTTTCGCTTTTCATTTTTTTACACCCATACTTGGCCAATACGGTAGGCATTGTGCCTCCACTTGTGCCATAGTTGTGGGGTTTGAATTTTCATTTCCAAAGTCTTTTATTTCTTTCATAATACCCAACTTGGCCTATACAATAGGCATTGTGCCTCCACTAGTGCCATTGTTGGAGTAGTTTTGCTTTCAAGTCTTTACATTCTTTCAAAGCAATTTATTTTCAATAATTTAGTTATACCCTCATTGGTCAAACGGTAGGCATTGCGCCTCCACATGACCGGAA
>ML780159.1:89031-111701 GCA_009831015.1 Picea engelmannii | reverse complement strand
TTCAACAAAATTCATAAACATATGCAAGAAATTAGACTACAACCATTCATTCAAGAAGTTTTGCAGAAAAATACTTACAATTCACCAAGAAATAACCATGCAAACCCTAGTTGTAACACCTTCCTTCAAGAGAAATGCCAAAAATATGCCAAAAAAGTCTTCCTTCAACAAGTGCGCCTAACTAAATCAGCCAAATACCCAAGAGAGGGCGCAAATTTCAGACCTCCTTATGGAGTGAATGAGTGATGATGAAAAAATGAAGGTGAAAATCCTTCATTTTTACCATTCCATGACCTGATTTTACATATTAGGTCATGTAAAAGGCCGACAAGGCCAAAATACCAAATATCATACTGTTACATTAAACTGTCAAATTAAAACCCTAATTGAGTTGAAAAAAGAATAAAAGCCCCTCCAAGGGAGGCACTAGCCCCTTCTAGGGCAAATGAAGCATCATGGAGCAAAACGTTAGCCCTCCTTGGGCTTCTCCAGCCTGCCACACGTGCCACTGCTGCCCAGTCTGCCTCCCAAGACGTCCAATAGGCTGGATGACGTCATGGTCATCAAGGGTGATGTCCCAGGCCTTCCAAGGCCAACGTTTCACTGAAAAGGGGTCAACCCCCCTAGGTCAAGCTGTGTCGGGGTGCCTCTGGTGGAACGTTCTCTTCTTCTCCGGTGCAAAACCCCTGATCAACCTCTGTCCTGTCTCTGCTCCCTGATGCGGTCTCGGCATCCATCTGGTGGGCACTTCAGCCCCATGGAGGTCCGAACTGATCATCGCCCCATGTGTACCGGTCCGTTGGGCATGGTCCTGCACATAAAAGGCTACGCCCTCCATGGGCTCATCAGTCACATGGATCATAGCAAAGTTAATCACATCTCATCATCAATATTATTAAACATGTGCATAAAATCCCTAATACATCAGTTAACAGCTCAAAGACGTTACCCAAGCCTACAATACAAGTCTAGAGAAAAGGACAAGGCGTCCTATTGGGCTAGTGTCCGCTGGAAAAGGAAAGTTCCCGGAAGAGACCTCATCCAAGCCATGTAAGTGAGGTGATGTGGTCAAGGGATGTCCAAGCATGTGGGTGCAGTGAGGGCCAAGGATGCAAAAAGTGTTACCTGTGGGTGCCTTTGTAGAAGGCGAGTTGTACCTGTCATGGATGCATTTTTTCCAAGCCCATTCTTGCCTTTATTCTTTTTATTCTTTTATTTTCTTTTTGTTCAAGAGATAATCAGGGGACACTACCTTGGCGTGGTGACCAGAGATGACAACGTTACCCACAAGTACTTTTGCAGAAATGAGAAGGTTGGCTCGTGATGAGACCCCCTTTCCCTTGGCCATGCAACCAAGAGTCACTGCCCTGGTGTGGTAACCGGCTGGTGGCAATGTCATACTGCTAGGTACCCATGAACCTAATAGTCTGGCTCATGATGAGACCCCCTATCCTCTAGTTAGGTCTTGTTTTATTACTTTTCCGGGTCCCTCTAATTTCTTACTGAGAAGCCTTTTATTGCTTTCTCGGGGATCCCTAGGCGAAGCATCTCGAGGTTTATTCTTAGGATTTTATCTTTTACCAGCTTGCTTTTACCTTCTGGGCCTTTAGCCCATTCTTCCCACGAGATAAGGTGCAATCCTGAAAATAGGTCAACCCATGCCCGGACAAGTGGAATGGGATAGGTGAGTGGGAAACAAGATGTAAAAGTGGTGTTGTGGTGGGAGCGGACGATGGCTTTTCAAACCCCCCCCCAAATGGCAAACCAAAACCTACAGATACAGGCTTGCTAGGGCATCCTGTCAATCCCCCCAAACAAGGTCAAGTTAGCAAGTGTAAGATCCAAGCAGTTGTTAGAAATAAAAGGAATCAGATGCATACATTCAATGGTTTTGATGATCAAAGTGACACATACCATGATACCTGGACTAATTACCTCATGGAGCAAGAACCCTCTCTAACACAGGACCAAGCCGATGGTGATGGGTGCTAGTGTTGTTGACAAGATAAAGATGATGGAAAGAAGAAAAGGTGGGCCCTCCAGGGCCATGCTAAAGTCAATCATGCTCTCGGTACTCCATGTCTAGGACATGTGGGCCTCGAGACATGATCTCCTAGTTATCCCTGAAAGTGGGGGATAACAGGGTCATCAAGGAGTGTTTGGTCAGATGGAGGGGACTTTCGATGGAGGATGCTACTTGGGAGAGTGAACAGATTTTGCAGCACCCTGGATTGATATTGCTTGAGGACAAGCAATCACGAGAAGGGAGGATTGTAATGTCCCTTTCCGAGTAGGAGCTCTAGAGAGGAAGGCTTAGTAGTCTAAACCAGTGTTGTATATCTCGGAGCTCTATCGGATATATCGTCGATATTTAGAGGGGGTCGATACTTTCCTGGGAAAATATTGCGACACATCCAACACTTTAAATAACTCGTGACAAGTTAGGAATATATCGCAAGTCGAAGGAAAATGTCGGCATGCTGGCTAATAGGGTGAAAACAGTGCACGTGAAGGGGTTTTAAAGACCGCAGATTGCTTTTTTCACTCATTGTTTCATTTCTAAGGTGTGAGAGAGCTAGAGAGGTGTGAGGGAAGTCATTGTGCATCTATCCAAGGAGGAGAAAGACAAGGATCTTGTTGCCGTTAGCGCCAGCGCAGAGATCAAGATTTCCAGGTATGATCCAAAATGTTTTTCTTTCATTTGTTTGAAGTTTGAACTTTGTTTTTTTAGAGTTAGTCTAGGGTTTGCAATGTGCCTCTTCTTGTTGTTTTTGAATGGAAGATTCAATCATTCTAATTCATCTAGCTCTCATTATTTAACCTTTGCATTATCATGTGTTTATTTTGGTTTTTTTTTGTGCCATAGGTTTAATATTTTCGTCTAAACAAAATGTCGAAGGCATTGGATCCAATGTGTGTGTATGGTGAACCAGTGGAACTTCCCAATAGACAAATATTGACATGCAATCTTTGCGGAAAAAACATTTATGGAGGAATTCGCCGCTTCAAATACCACCTTGCCAAAATCACTGGGTTTGATGTGGATATTTATCTAAATAGTAGCCCGGAAATTATGCATATTGCAAACCAATCACTCATTGATATGGCTAATAAGAGGGATGTGGCCGAGGCTCACAAAAAAGAACTTGAACTTGCAAATAGAAACACTGGAACAAGTGCCTCTGAGGGGGGACCAGTACCACAATCCCACTCCTCAACCACATATTGGTTGTATTTTCATATTTATGTAGCAATGTGTTTATTTGATGTTGTTGTTTCTTTACATGTTTAAAAATTGAAAAAAGATGAGTGTTTTTGAATTTTTTGAGGTCTTGCGACATTTTCCGAGATATTCCGATATTTTCCGCTAATGTCGTCAAGAAGTTACATTCCAAACCCTCGCTGATACTTTCCCCGAGACGAGATATACAACATTGGTCTAAGCATCCCCTTTTAGACTATAGCCAGGCAGAAATAGGGGAAAAGGGTCATTTGATGTCATTTCACTAGGGAATGTTATATTTCGAAAGTGACAATAAGTGAAAAGTGGGAAAAGGCCAAATAGAGAGGTCTCTTAAGTGAAAGAAGCTAAATATAGAGGTCAACGAAGAATTAGGGTTTGAGAGAGTATATGATGGAGAAAAGCGACCTAATTGATCATTATTGCAGATTATGAATTGAGCTCTAAGGAGAAAACACATATGTTCAAGCGAATCAGTAGAGGATTGTGGATTCCAGGAGGAAGACACCAGTTGGTTGATTTCGGTGTTGAGAGACACCCTACTCACCGGAAGGATCATACAGATTCTTCATCGATATGCAACAACAGTTTTACAGATCCAGTTAGCCAGGGCGCACTTCAGCAGGGTGACGATGTGAGGGTTGAGAGACTCAGAGGTTTGGCCTGTCCCGACTAGGGAGAATCCAAAGATTTCCTTCCAACCCATTTGAGGTGAAGGCAGTGCACTTCTTTTGAGATACTTCTAGAGAGATTTCGTCTAGGGTGCATTATACATCCCTTGAGGGTGCAACACTTTTGGAGGCTTAGTCGGGGCTCCAGAGAGATCATCTGACAAGATCCAGGAAATCTCTCTCGACCCAGTTCAGAGGAGATCAGGGCGCATAGTTTGAGACAGTGACAGCCAGTTTCTGACAGTGGCATCACTAGGGCGTAGCAGTAGAGCCTAGGAGGTGTGCAACCCCCTAGGGGAGCCCATCTGGGGTTCGTACAGATCAACAGAGGGCAGATCTTCAAGCCAGCAATCAATGAGAGGGTGTTTGAGATCAGGGCGATCCAGTTGAGACGGTTTTCAGGGTTTATCCACCTTGAGGAGTTTAGCCACTAGGGCGAACATTCCAGTCTTTACAGCAGTTGTTGTGTGGGTTGTCGGATGCATGCAAAAGTTTTGGGGTTGCATGCAACAGTTCTTCCTTCTCATCCACGGATCCAACGATCATCTTCTTTCTGGGTATTTTGATTTAGTATTTCAATTGTTTTCCAGCGAAGATCCCTCTAGTCTTGATCTAGCTAAGAGATTCCATTTATTTTCCTGCATGCAATATTGTACTTTCCATTATTATTCTCAATACCAGTTGTGGCAGTTGTTTATTCATCCAAATCTATTGCATGTCTGTTACACACTCGTAAACACAAGAAAACACATTCAGAATCCGACCTAAAACTCAATCAAAAACCCTTAACCACATCCAGAATCCCAAAGAGTATCAGTTTTGGCAGCAGATAGTCAGCAATTGAGGTTAATCTCCAGATCTGCGAATCTAGGGATATTACATCGACCCCATAAGCGCTAGGTGGAGATAAGGCTCAGCCCTAACTCCCAACATTCACCAACCAAAACCCTAAAATTTCAATTATTTTCTTTTATGTTTTATAAAATATAAAAATACAAAAACACATAAAATATATAATCTGTAAAAAATATTTATTTCATTGTCTAGAGTAAAGCTAATGGTTTATTTGTATTTTCTAGAAAACTTATATGTGGGTTTGTGCTAAATTGTTGGTTTTCTAAACCTAGAAGGAAAATCGGCCTTCTTGGATTGTACTTCATTGTTTTATCTAACATTCTTCTGGCTAATTTAAAGTGTTTATCAATTTTGGAAATTAATTACAGCAATAAAAATGAAAATTGGTGAAACCCAGAGCTAGGGTTTAACCCTAAAAGGTGAAATCAAACCCTACCCTAGTTCATAGTTCACTTTGGAATTGTTTATTAAGTTTATCTAACACATTTCAACGGTGAAATTCATCTCCTAAGCTGTTCATTGTTGTTATATTTCATTTTAGATATTTTTGGTGAAACCCTAGGGGGATTCACCACCATTTTTGCAAGTTTGAGATAATTACTTGGATATTATTCATTTGCACTTGCAATATATCATTGTTGGGCTGCTTTTTTGCAAGGTTTATTCATTGCCCTAGCTGAAGTACCCAAGATTCATCATTCTAAGTGCTTTTAGGCACTCTTGGGGTGCTTTTCCTCACCCAAAATCTGCAATTTCTGCAGTTTTTTATCATAAATCAGATTCTAGAAATTTTAGACATCAACAACCCAATCCGATTTGCAGCATACAATCAAAGTACAACTCAGGTATATCATTGGTTCTTGGTTTATGCAACAATATCTCACTCTTGTGCAGAAAAAGGTGCTTGTTTATTCATTTAAATAGTGAAATCATAGTGCTGGTTTGTATTTTCTGCTGTAGCATATTTATTTCAAATCTCAACACTCTTATAATTAGCTCCTAACCCTCTTTGTATTGTACCTTTATTGCCCTAACACTTGGTTGAATATTCTTAAGGCATTTGGCTACTAAGGCACTGATCTATATAACGTATATTGAGGTGTGTAGTTGGAAGGATTGAGATACCCCCCTTGGTCTCTAGGAGCTGGCCTAAAGTGAAGGGGAGATTGTGCTAAGGTGACAGTGGTGCATTTCCTGTATCGTGCTATCCCCATAGCATCCGCCCAAAAGCTGCTGTGGTAACAACACCCTTTTGTTGTCTTGGTGTGATCTTTGTGCTTGGTTATCTCTTACTCTAGCACATCTGTGATCCAACTCTAGTGCACTTGCTCACTCCTTATCCTTGCTTCCTCTTGTGATCTCAACAATGTTGAACATTCCTGTTTCTGCAGTAAAATCCATCTGTGCATCTTCCATATATATCTGTGTGTGTGTGTGTGTGCCTCTTCCATATATATTTGAGTGTGTGTTGCTCATCTTCAATATATATATGTGTGTGTGTGAAGAGAGACTATTATGTAACAATGAAGAATGGCTGCTACTTATTCTGTGTGTGGGGAGATGCACGGTGATAAGGTAATATGAATTTGTATAGAGAGACTAGTTAATTTGAGTAACGATTTTAGCAGGTTGATCAAAGTGTTTAAAGTGCTTGTACTAAGAAATTGATAACAGATTTGGCTTTTTTGTTTTTTATGCATGTACAATTATCTTTTTGGCACATATAAGTTATCATTATTTTTTGCCAAGGAAAACCTTGCAGGGGAACACAAGGGATGCTTTCCTACAATCGTGGATGGAATCCCTAGTAAAACTGTCGGCATATACTAATGCACCTCACCCAAGTGGATTCAAACTAGGCACCCGCTGGAACAGAACTAGTCAAATTACCAACAACATTGATATCTACTAGCAAGCTAACCCCTTGGACTAACTTATCATTATTTTTTTATGCAAGCAAATTTGCCTTTTAAAGCAACAGTGTTTAAATTCGACATATGAATGTTGGGCAAGAAAAAACCAGTTTTTAGTTCAACAATTAAAAAGCATATAGATGTACACTTAAGTGAAACTCCTATTCATATGTCACAACTTAAAAGCTAAAACTGATTGTTACTATTTGATCCAAGATTTAAAGATTATAAACCTTAAAATAATGTGGAATTCCATGTTTACTTACCCCTGGTTAGCAATGACGAGATCATTCTCCCCTGTAATTGCAAGATGCCAAGGAAATCGAAGTCCACTTATTTGCCCCACTTCAGAATCTTTACCATCCTTCTTTTTTAAATGCAGTCTCTGCATCAACCTGTTTATGAATCCCCACATACCATGTCCTTGATTGATATCTGATGGAGGATGAAGTGTTTGCACTGTCCTATTCTCCATATCTGCCTTCCTAATTGCATGATTCTGAGAATAATAAACACTGAATTTGGGATAAAAAATTAACAGAAAAAAGAATCCCTAAAAACTGCTTGTGTACTTAAAATTTAGTTGAATTAGGAAAACGAGATGGAAGTTATTTACAGCAAACCAGATGGTCAAAATATTCATCTAGAGAAGTTATTGAGATGCCTTTTAGAATCTCTGGTATATAAAGCCAATGCTACAATTTGTTTGCTTTCGCAGTATGTACCTCTATCTCTCAAGAGCGTTTTGACTTTCAGATATTGATAGGCACAGGGACCTGTTATCGCACAATTTGTACTTGCCCAAAAGCCAAAGGCAAGTGAACAATAAATTGGCGTAACAAGAGGTTATTCTATCACTGTAACCTAAATAAGATACCTCTTTCTCTTTAGGGGTAGTAGCCCAAGGGAGACGTTCCCGGTGACCTGGGGGTTTGAGAAGGCAAAGGTGATAGTAACAAAAAAGCTCTTCCCCTCTCACAAGTCACGCTGATCAGAAAGTCCCAAAGGTTTTAATAAGATGAAGCAAAGATTTGCTTAAGTGTACCTGCCCAGAACAAGACAACAAGAAAACACTATTTGCAAGTAACAATTGATATTAGTGCTTCGTAAAAACTTGGACTTCCCATAAAAGCAATAAGCTGATATAAAAGATGAAGCAACAGAAATTTATAACAGCAATGTATATATAATGATAGCTTCACAATTATGCCTTAAACAAGCTTCAATAATGACCCAAAATGAGAACCTAGAATTGGCAATATGCTAGCATTTGTCAAAAGCAAAGAAGGCAATGTAAAATCAACTTTAACACTTGCTTTCAGGAGCTTTTACTGCTGTCATATATGGCTGTAGCTTTCTTTTGTAACAGCAGCAAGAATGTTAGTAAGTTAGTCTAATCTAAGGTTAGGAATGGTTAGCAAAGAGCTTGAAGTAGATGGTTTAAAAGTTGTTTTCATCAATCAATCGAATGTAAGGTATGAACTAGTGCCTTTAGGGTAAATGCAGTCACTTTTGCAGCGGCAATCTTGAGGGAAACAAATGATAGTAGGTGAACTAAAGACAAGAGCGAGGATGGTTGAGGTGTTGGTAACCCAAGGCCTCAATCATCTAAAACCCTAGAAGAAAAACGACTACTAGGAAGTAGGTAACCCTAGGCCCTAGCGGTCTTCCTTCTTCTTTAGGTCAAGCTTGAGATGAATAAAAACTTAATGAAGAAAAAGTACTAGAGTGCTACTAAGGTAGGGCTCTAGAATATGCTTCAATGAGGGTGCCTTCTAACAAAATCAAGTAGGTGGATAGCTTTTGAGAGAAGGACAATAACATGTTCTTTTCTCCTAGGGTTTCACACTAGCAATCTCATAATCTTAATAAATGCAATGTAAAAGATACCATAACCATTCAAAGAAAGTAGAATTGCAGATTTTCACTTGCATTCACCAAGAATAATCTAGTCACAAGCCCTGGTTGAAGACTTTCCACCATGAAAATACCAAAAATCACCAATAAAAGCTACTTCCAAGAGTTGTGCACCACGTAGTTCAGCCAATAAGCCTTAAAAAAGGCCGAATTTCAGACCTCACACTTGTGTGAGTGAAAGATGATGAAAAATACAAGAGATTTCTCCCTTATTTATACAATTCAAATGACCTTTAATTACAAATTAGGTCAAAAAAGGCCGACATGGCCAGTTACATCAAAAATCCAACTTTTTACATAAAATTAACAAATTAAACCCTAAAATGTGCAGAAGAGGTAACGTCATGCCCTCCTAGGGTGACGTTGGGCCTCATAAGTGAGACGTTGGCCTTCATGAGCAAAACGTTAGGCCTTCCAAGGCCTCTAGATCATGCCACACGTGCCACTTGGCACACAATTGCCTCCATCATGTCCATCTGATGCTAAGTGGCGTCAAGGGTCACAAGGGTGACGTCATGGGCCTCCCAAGGCCAACGTTCAAGGGAAAAGGCAAGACCCCCCTCGATCCAGGCCTTCCAAGGTGTCTCTGGTGAAACGTCCTTCTTTTTCTCCAGTGCAAGCCTCTAGTATATGTCTGCCCCTGGCTGGGGTCTCAGCATCCATCTAATGGGCTATTATCCCTATGGAGGTCCAAGCTAATCATCTCCCCATATGTACCTATCCATCAGGCATGGTCTTGCAGCAACAAGTACGCCCTCCATGAGCTCATAAGTCACAGGGATCATAACAATGTCAATCACATCTAATAATCAAGTTACCCAAACATGTGCATAAAATCCCCCTTTTCCTAGACAAGTGCTCAAAGACGTTATGCTATTCTACAAGCCATGTTTGGAGAGGGTTTCAGGACGTCCTATTGGGCTAATTCTCCTTAGGTGTGGGGTGTTTCCAGGTGAAGACCAATCTAGGTCATGTAAGTGCATGAGATGGTGTGGGGGATGTTTGGGCAAGGGGTACAGTGATGACAGGGAAATGTAGGTCTTACCTGTGGGTGCCTCTGAAGAGGGTGAGTTGCACCTTGCCATGGATGCAATTGTTTCCTAGCCCATTCAATGCCATTTTACTCTTTGTCTATTGTTTTTTCTTTCAAGGGAATAGCTGGGGGACACTGCCTTGGCGTGGTGACTATTATCCCCCACTTTCAGGGATAACTAGGAGATTATGTCTAGAGGCCCACAGGTCCTAGACATGGAGTACTGAGAGCCAGATCGACTTGAGCATGGCCCTGGAGGGCCCATCTTTTCTCCCTTTCAGCGCCTACACTTTGTCAACAACAACAGCAACATCCATCACCTTCGGCTTGGTCCTGTATCAGAGATGGTTCTTGCTCCATGAGGTAATGAGTCAGGGTATCATGGTGTGTGTCACTTTGATCCTCAAAACCTTTGAATATGTGCATTTGATTCCTTTGTTTCTAACGGGTGCTTGGATCTTATGCTTGTCCACTTTACCTTGTCTGGGGGGGATGACAAGATGCCCTAGCAAGTTTGTGTCCATAGGTTTTGAGTTTCCACTAGTATTTTCGCAAAAATGATAAGGTTGGCTCGTGATGAGACCCCCTTTCCCTTGGCCATGCAACCAAGGGTCATTGCCCTGGTGTGGTAACCAGATAATGGCAATGTCATACTGCTAGATACCTATGAACATAATGGGCCGGCTAGTGATGAGACCTCCCATCCTCTTGGTTAGGTCTTGTTTTATTATTTTTCTTTGGGTCCCTTTTGTTTCTTATCGAGAGGCCTTTTATTGCCTTCTTGGGGATCCCTAGGCGAGGCACCTCTAGGTTTTATTCCCTATGGATTTTATCTTTTACCAGCTGCTTTTACCTCCTGGTCCTTTAGCCCCTTCTTCCCACAGGACAAAGTGTAACCTCTCAAAGGTCATCCTAATGCCCGGACTAGGGTAATGGGATAGATGTATGGGAGAAAAGATGTAAAGTGATAGTATGGTGGGAGCGGATGATGGCTCTTCAAATCCCCCCTGTTGGCTAACCAAAACCCATGGATACAAAATTGCTAGGGCACCCCGTTAATCCCCCCAACAATGATCAAGTGGGTTAGTGTAAGATCCAAGCAGTTGTCAGAAATGTAAGGAACCTGATGCATATATAAGAAAGTTATAATGATCAAACATGATACATACCATGATACCTGGACCAATTACCTCATGGAGCAAGAGTCTTCTCTGATGCAAGTCCAAGCCGACGGTGATGGATGTTGCTGYTGCTGACARGACAAATCTRGCGAAGAAGAAGAAGGATGGGCCCTCCAGGGCCATGCTCAGGTCAATCCTGCTCTCGGTACTCCATGTCTAGGACCTGTGGGCCTCGAGACATGATCTCCTAGTTATCCCTAGAAATCGGGGATAACATCTGGCTCCAACTCGAGGACATGTGCTCACCGTAGAGTGCATGAGAACCTCAACATCTCTGGCATAAACCTGCAGACCTGCTCACACTCGAAAAAATACATCAGCAACAAAGGTGAGGTGGTATTTCCACCCCACAAAACATAACCTGTATACATATGAGATAAAACAATCAGATGCATATGAGGAAACAAACATGAAATGCAGATGGTATAATACATGGAGAATGCCTACCTACTCATACTTACCTGTACAGTCATGTCCCACCACCTTGGTGGGGTTTGAGGAGGCGTCCGCTGATGGGTAATGGGCGCCTTCTTCCTTCCAAGTTGGACAAATAGTACGAGTTATCCACTGATTCCATTCCGACATTGAAAGGTCCGAGCCACGATTGTGTACTCCCTTTTACGTTAGTTGGCTCTCCTTTCTGAGTATCCCACATCCATACCAACTCCCCCTCCTTGTATTTTCGGATCTTGTGTTTGGTTGTTCCTTGAACAACCTTGGTGTACTGTACTAAGGGAGGTGGGTGGGCTTCTGGTGTAAAGGCTTCCTGTTGGGACGGATGGATTTGCACGTTTTCTTCATCCTTTTGTCTTTTTAGTATCTTCACCGTCCCTACTTCTTTGTTCTGAAACTGATCTAGGAGTTGTTGATATTCCTCTTTCTTGGGCCACTCAANTCTGAAACTGATCTAGGAGTTGTTGATATTCCTCTTTCTTGGGCCACTCAATCTGGTCAAAGTCTTCTTCTGCAGCAAATGGCATATCTTCTGGAGAATATTCTTGAAGAGTTTGTATCACATCTTTCTGCGCTTCATTTACAGAAGGAACGACATCTTGTACATGATTTCTAGTTATCGGCACATTGAGAAAGCGTCCAGTTGTTCCATCTTTCAAAGGCAATCACAAAAAGGTGAGATCCATCTCAAGGGACCCGCCTATCATCGCACCAAACTTCCTAGACAATAGCATTCCCCACACATCCGGGACATCGACGACTATAATATCTATGTGAACGGTCTTCTTGAGGAATTCTTTTAACTGCACTTCGACATTTTCAACTACACCATGTGTGGGTATTGCTTTGGATTCAAATCCACACACATTTTTGTAAGGCCTCGTTACCTTTAGGCCCATTTGTTGCATTACTTTAAGAGACATCATGTTTGCACTAGCACCTATGTCCAGCATGCAATTGTTAAGGTATTTATTGTTCATCATAAGAGTCATGAAGAAAGGTGGATTTTCACCATACTGGATCCTGAAATGGTCAGCTTGCAGCATAATTGGGGGGTCCATAGGCTCAGTCGTTCCCGAAAAGAAGGTATTGAAGCATTCTTTAATAGAAGGGATCTTAACTGCTTCTTTTAAGGGAACACTCACATGCATCTTCGACAAAGCTCCTTCAAAATCAAAATCAAAGGTAATCTTATCAGCTTTGGACGTTTTGGGAGGAAGAACCTCGGGAGTTTTTGGCTGATCAGTGGCAGGTTGCTTCGGGTTCTTTCTCCGGTATACTTGGACTTCTTTCTTTTTAAGCTTTTCTCGTGATTCTTGGTCCAAGTTGTTAATGATCGCTAATCTTGCTGCTTTGGCTGCTTCCTTCAGGGCTTGTTGATGGTCTGTATCAGTTATATTTATTTGAGGAAAGCTCGAAAAGCAGTCAAGGTTGTTGACTTGTTGCTGGCTGGAGTTATAAGGACACTCATTCTCCCAATGTGCTTCGCTGCATTCCAAACTCCAAGGATTTTCATCGACTACATTTGTAGGGGCCAGAGTATTAGGGACTTCATTTTCATTCTTTGGTTTGTAAGTTTGGTTCCCTTTCTGGAATGGCCCTTTGAATGGAGGTCTAGGTGCCTGAGTCTAGGACTTTTCAAGTCTAACGATCCTGTTCATCATTTCTTCTTGATTCTTCATGATGCTATCCACTGAAGCTTGTAGCTTACTGATACTGGTGCAGAGGTCTGCAGTAGGCTCAGCATTGTGTACCACTTTCTGCTTGGTGTCTATTTTCCCCCTAGGGTTGGCAAAGGGCTCAATCTTGGATGAAAGGAGATTTCCTTCAATCTTGGTTGCAAGCTCTTGGTCTTCTTGAATGGACTGAGGGTCTTTGCCAAAATGTTATCACGCAATTTGTATTTTAGGTCACAGGTTACAGGATAGTGGACAAACTGGCGTAACAAGAACCTTCCCCACCCAATGTCACCTCGATGGGGAGGTTCTTTCTGTTTAGGGAGGTTAGCCCAGGGGAGACGTCCCCGGTAACCTGGGGTTTGAAGAGGCAAAGAGTATAAGGTCAAGAGTTAAGGTTTTCCCTCCTCTTAGGTTACCACCAGTATCAGATAATCCGGCTAATCAGCCAATAAAGAAGTGAAGTCCCTGTTGAGAACAAGGACCTCACCTTTCTTTGTTCCAAGAATAAGAGATGGGGCACAACCTTCCATCCAGTCAATGGTTAAAAGAAAATAGAGGCAAGAAGCAGGCAAGGTTGTGGGGAGGTGTCTTTTCTACAGCGACATACCTTTGAGCATCACAAAGAACAATATGTTTTTCCAGCCAATGTATGATGATATCGCTATTGTTGGCCCAAGGTATAATTGTCCCACCTATGAGGAGTTGCGAGGGCCAATTCTGCATCTACAGAAGAATCACATTGATATTAAAATGAAGGACCTAAAGAAGTCATGGGAGTCCACTAGATGCATAGTGATGTCTGATAGTTGGACAGATATGACGGGTAGGATGCTTATTAATTTCTTGGTACATTGTCCTAAGGGTATAATGTTTATCAACCACACCAACAACTTATTTCGTAGCACATGTATAATGTAAGTGCCATCTATTCATAGGTTATCACCAATTGCATGTTATATATACTTTACATATTATGTTTATGCCATAGTTCTAATGTCTCATGAATTAAGAAAGCTTGTATGTTCATCAAAGGTAAAAATTCCATGCGACCTTTATGCGTGGCAAGTCTATATATACCATTGTATATACTTTGAGAAAAACACTTTGCTGGCCCAAAACGTGTTATACCAAACAAATACCATGTTTTTGCATCAATATTAAATTGCAAAACTCCCAATGCCATTGAATGTAGTGAACATATAACCATGTAAAAACAAAGGACCATAACCCCACATATACCAAGCCAAACTGATCTCCAATGAACAACTTCTTTGATACAACGTCAATGATGACAATCCATAATAATGCTATGTCATAATGTTGAGAAGGTAAATGCCAAATAATTTTAATGTTGTTTTCCTAGGGGACCCCACCTATTATGGTTATATACAAAAAATTTAAATAAAAGCCTTCGCAACTTTTTGCGAGCTCTTATGGTAGGTGACGAATCATGAGTCAACAAAGGGTTTCCAAGTAGAGTTCTTTAAGCACCGTCTTCGTGCTCTAGTTTCTCACTTCGTTGATCTCTTCAACCATATGGTCCATACAGGTTTTCCATCGGCATGGTCACATCACATCATTCACCAAATACACAAATCAGGCCCTAGTTCAAATCCCAACAACTACAAGACAATCATGGTGGGTCACATGTTCTCGAAGCTCTATGCTATGGTTCTCCACACGAACCTCTCTAGTGAGCTTGAGCAAAGATCCCTCAGAGCTAGGGAACAAGCAGGTTTTTGACCCACTCATCAAACTATTGATCATCTTTACCAGTTGGGATATCATTGAGAAGGCACAACATCGTTCTTCGAAAATCTATTGATGCTTTATAGATTTTTCAGAAATATTTTGACTCCGTCCTGTGGGAATCCCTGTTCCATAGGCTTAGAGAAATTGGCACTTCCCAAACCCTACTAACTGGGATCATGCACCTATATGACTCGGTCCTTGGTCATCTCCACACAGTTCATGGGATGTTGAATTTCATCAAGAGTACCATTGGGGTAAAACAAGGTTGCCCCCTATCCCCCACCTTGTTTGAGATCTACATTGATGAGTTGCAAGCCTTTCTTCACAAGCATATCCAAGACAATGATGGGTACCTCCTCCACCAAGTTCCGATATTCATCCCGCTCTTTGTTAATGACGTTGTCCTCCTAGCATCCTCTCCAGAGGGGTTATAGAGACAGTTGGATACATTAGCTCTCGTTTGCGACCTTCGGCAGTTGACAGTCAACCTGGGTAAAACCAAGGTCGTGATCTTCAACGAGTTGAAGAAGACCTTGGATCTTCATTTCTTCTTCAGAGGAACAAAAATCGAGATCACAAGCACATACACATACTTGGGGGTGCAATTCTCAGGACCTCACTTCAGTTTGCGACCAACAAACCAGCCTCGGATCAACAAGGGCTACAAATCATTAGCCCTCCTCGAGAGATAGTGCTTCTGACACCATTTTCAGGACATCTCATCCAAGATGTCCCTCGTGGACTCCCTTATTTGACCCACTATTCTCTACGGCTCAGAGATTTGGGGGCCTTCATTACTTGACTGTGATTGTGTTTCAGCTGAGAGATTCCAGACCCTTCTCCTTCAGTGCATCATTAGATGCAACAAAACAGTCCCTCAGCACATCATCCTAGCAAATTTTGGGGCCCAACCCTTCCGACTTAAGACAATGTTCAGACTGCTCTTTTCTAAATTGCATCTGGAGCTTTGCTGACTCGGTGACCAAGAAACATCGGTATTCGCATTTGGCCTATTGTTCTTTAGAGACCATCGCCCTTTCTAGCCCTTCGGCCCGAGCTCGAGGTTGGCTCCCGAGGGTTTCATATCTTTTGGAGTCTGTGGGCATTTAGATGGATTGTCTCCCTCCGTTTAGATATTCCTTGGATGCACCTGGCCACCTCCTACCAACAAGACAAGAGTTGAATAAGATCATCCAGACCACTATCCAGACCACTTGGGTTACTCCTCGGGGTGGGTTACTCCTAAACATGGCCTTCTATGTCGTGCACTTCTTAGACCTTAGAGATGTGTTCATTGTTCAATCACAGTATACACTCTGCCATTGGAGGCACACTCTTCACATTCCCATCGGCCAGTTTAGAGTGGGTTCTCATAGACTTCGTGTAGAGACCAACCACCAAATCGATCGATCAAACATGACTTGCCAACTATGCTATCTACAAGAGGTCAAGACCAAGGAGCACTTTATCTTCCACTGCCCCATATATTACGAGATCAGGGGGATGTTCCATTTCCTATTTAGGGGGAATCAAACCTTCATTGGCTTCTTCAGATACCCCAATAGAGGTGCTTAGCCTTATACATGCAAAGGATCTCAGGTTTTGCATCTTTCCTTTTATTTATATGTGAGGAAATTATACTTCCACGCTAAACCTAATAGAAGAGAAGAAGAAAGATTTAAGCTAGAAAACAAATGACAAAGCAAACAAACAGTACACAGAGATTTTACCCTGGAAACCCAAACGCGAAAACCTACATTCCTTGAGCATCTTGCTCTCTTGTTGTCTTATTCATTCAAAATAAAAGGTTACATGCCTAACCTTGGGCTACACCTAAGACACAATTGACATCAAACCCTCTTCCTTTACACAAGGACAACCCTATAGCCAATTCGGCTTCCATCTACATGACCAACAACCTACTACTTTTCATTAGCAGGAACATCCAAGATTGATAAAAAACGATTAGCTTATACAACATTACAACACACCTTATTTATAAGCTTCACAGTAGGAAAAACCTAAAGAAAGGCACCCAAAAAAACGGTTACAAATCCACGCAGATCATTGGCTACAAATCCCGCAAATCTCAGAATTTTGTTACAGTCAACTTCCAGTCGGCCTTCATTCGGTTGCCACACGATTGTTTGTCGACCTCTTGTCGGTCGACCTCTTCGACTTCGACTTTGCCCAGTCGATCCACCTCGACCTTTGACTTTCACTCCCAGTCGATCCACCTCAACTAGACTTTCACTCCAAAGAATATAACAACACAACATTCTCCCACTTGTTGTCTTCTTTGTTGAACCAAGAGTTTCCTGAACTTTTGTTCACAGACCTAGGGCAACAATGCCCATTGCCTCTCTGCACCAAGAGAATTTCACAGCACTCACAGACTTCGTCAAGGAGTTTGCTATGTTTTCCAACGTCTACTTTCTCCAGTAGCACCTTGTTGCTTTCCACCATGTCTCTTACGAAATGGTATTGTACATCAATATGCTTAGTCTTGGAATGATAAATTGGGTTCTTTGCCAGAAATATTGCGCTTTGACTGTCGCAACTTATTTTCATAGCTCTCTGCTCAAACCTGATCCCTAAACACAATCGTTGCAGCCATACTGCTTCTTTGCTTCCATTGGTGGTTGCCATGTATTTAGCTTATGTTGTTGACAACGCTACGACCACCTGTCGTACTCATCCAGTTGATTGCTCCATCGAACATCTTGAACACATATCCACCAGTTGACCTTCGTCGATCGAGATCTCCAGCCCAGTCGACGTCGACAAATCCATGTACATCTACTTCACTGTCATTTCCATGTTTCCCTTGGTAGCATATAACATAGTCTTTTGTGCCACACAAATACCTGAATACTCTCTTGACAATTTTCCAATGCTCCTTTCCAGGTGTCGACATGTATTTGCTCAACACTCCCACTGCATGGGCAATGTCTAGTCGAGTGCAGACCATCGCATACATTAGGCTACCAACAACACTTGCATGGGGAATACGTGCCATGTCCTCTATTTCTTCTTGTGTCTTTGGACATTGTTCAACAGTTAGCCTTCCTCCCACAGGAATTGGCACCTTTACAAGTTTGCAATCCTGCATGTTGAAACATTACAAAATTGTTTCAATATACTTCTTATGATTCAACCAGAGCTCTCTAGTTGCTCAACCTCTCTTGATTTCCATTCCTAGAATGAAGTTTGTTGCACCGAGATCCTTCATGTTGAACTTGGAGGATAGTTGCTTCCTCACCTCCTTTATTCTGTCCATGTTGTTTCCGATCAGCAACATGTCGTCGACATACAATGCTACATATATGAAACTCCCACCTTCTTCCTTGGAATATATGCAATGATCATCTTTGCTTCTTAAAAATCTCAAACTAAGGATGTATGTGTCGAACGTTTGATACCACATCCTTGGTGATTGTTTTAGACCATAAAGGGATCTTTTAAATTTGCACATCAAATCTTTCTTGCCGTTTACTACAAATCCTTCAGGATGTTTCACGAAGATTTCTTCTTCTAGGTCCCCATGTAGGAACGTTGTCTTCACATCCATTTGTTCTATTTCCAGATCAAATGTTGCAATGAGAGACATTAGTAGTCTAATGGAAGTTAATTTTGCAACAGGGGAAAAAATCTTACCGAAGTCAACTACTTCGACTTGGGAATATCCTTTTGCTACCAGTCGAGCTTTGAATTTCTCGACTTTACTTGTTGCGTTCATCCTCTTCTTGAATACCCACTTGCTACTGACGAGTTTTCTTCCACTAGGTAATTTGATTAAATCCCATGTCTCATTCTTATGCTAGGATTCAATCTCTTCGACCATGGCATCCTTCCAGAGTCTACCCTCTTTCAAGTCTACTGCCTCCCTGACCGACTTGGGCTCCTCGTTAATGGCATTTAACACAAATGTGAAATGGAAGTCGTGTGGACTATACCTTTTGACTGGTTTTCTTACTCATTCAAACCTTCTTATGACTGGGGTCGGTTGTTCCACCTCTTCATCTGAATCAGTTGACTCATCTGAATCATCTTCTTCTCCGTTCCTCAGTTCAAACCTCACCTTCTCTGGATTATTCCCTGTTTGAACCACTTCAGACTTAAACTTCCTTCCGACTTCACTAACGGCCACATCTCGATTGTACACTATTCTCTTTGATGCAGGATCTCAGAGCTTATATCCTTTCAATCCCTCTTTGTATCCATTGAAAATACACTTGATTGCCTTCTTGTCCAGCTTGCTCCTCTTTTCCTTGGGAACATGCACAAATGCATCACAGCCAAATACTTTGAGATGTGAAAGTGAAGGCTTCTTACCAAACCATACCTCATGTGAACACAAGTTGACTAGTGCCAATGAAGGAGACATATTCATCAAATATTTTGCAATGTCAACTGCCTCTACCCAGAATTATTGAGCGAGCCCAGCACCACTAAGCATGCTCCTTGCCTTGTCCATCAATGCTCTGTTCATTCTTTCAACAACTCCATTTTTTCATGGGGTATATGGTGGTGTTTTGGCGTGCTATGCCACAGTGCTTGCAGAACTATTCAAAATCTTTTCCACGAAATTCACAACCATTGTCAATTCCCAGCACCTTGATCTTATTATCTATTTGGTTTTGCACAAGATTTAGGTAACTACTCCTACAAACACTCCAATTACTAATCTAACTATTGATTTAGGTAGTTAGATTTCAAATGCAAAGGTCTTGGTTCCAATGTCAGATCTCTTGAAAATACCTTCACAGAAAGAGAAACTTCTTCAAGCAATAAATGTTCCAAGTAATAAAGTTGTTCCAAAAGATCAAGAAAAAGTTAAGGAACATCATGAAGATCCTCTAGTGGTTTTAACTAGCAGAGATAAGACCAAGGAAGAAAATCCTCCCTTCTTTGTGTCTTTGGAAATGAATGATCAGTGGTTGCATAACTGTATGTATGATTCAGGTGCTTCATCAAACATCATCACCATGGGAATTATGCAAAGGTTGGGCCTTAAAATTACAAGGCCTTATTATAATGTGTGTGCCATGGACTCTAGAGAAATCGGGACTCATGGAATATCATAGATTTGCCAATCAAGCTAGCTTTTCGCCTTGACTTTGCATTCAAAATGGGTGTTGTTGTTATTGATGTGCCAGATGCATGGGGGATGCTTCTATCTAGAAAATGGGGAGCTCACATGGGGGGTTGCTTAAATATAGATTTAACTTTTGCAACTATTCCATACCCTCCTCCCTCAACTGAGAAATTCAGACTCTTTAGGGAAACAGAAAGAAAATATCATATTGATGATCCTAAGGAGCCTTTCAATGAGTTTTTATGCCAAGTGTCTAACATGGGTAACTTTTCCATATGTTCTAACTTCCAAGCATCAACTGAAGAAAGATTCAAGGATGACAAAACAAGCAATAAAGCTTGGAAGATGAATTTTGATGGAGCCCACTCAAGATCAGGCAAAGGGGCAAGGATTGTTCTAAAATCTCCAACTGGGAAAACTTATAACTTTGCATTCAGAATTGAGTTTGATGCAACAAACAATGTGGCCGAGTATGAGGCACTTTTGCTTGGCTTGGAAATTGCTAAGGATATGGGTATCAAGATTCTAAATATAAAGGGTGATTCAGACTTAGTAATTCTCCAAGTTAAAAATAAATATGCATGCAAAAGTGAGAGGTTAAGAAAATATAGAAATGTTATTTGGGATACCATAGAGTTCTTTGATGCTATAGATATCATTGTTATCCCTAGAGATCAAAACAGTTTGGCTGACAGTCTAGTTGTAGCAACTTCTACCCTCCAGCCTTCAGAAGATCTAATGAAAGGAAAAGGAAAGTTGAAGATAATCTTTAGGCCATTTGTTCCAGACAATATTGATCATTGGCAAGTTTTCAAAGATGATGAACAAATTCTAAGGTCCATCCACAATGTCAAGGAATTCTCAGGTTTCAATGTCAGTTACAAAGAGGAGGGGAAAGAATATGTTGATGAAGATAATCCAATAAAAATCCAGCTCCCAGAGGAATAGCTTCCCTAAAAAAAATTTTGACAGGCATGATATGTATAAAAAGAAAAAAGAAATAATAAAGCCTGCCAGTTATATTGAAATCAACATTGGGAGAGACGAAGTCCCAAGGTTTATAAAAATTGGAAAAGGAACTTCAGAAAAAGAAAGAAAGGAATTGATCAGTCTAGTCCAAGAGTATAGGGATGTGTTTGCTTTCACATATGATGAGCTCAAAGCATATAAAGAGGATGTGTTTCAACATACTATCCCCCTCAAGGATGACATAAAGCCTTTCTGACAAAAACTTAGGCGAATAAATCCTAAGTTAGCACCATTAGTTCAAGCTGAGCTTAAGAAGATGTTGGATGTTGGCATCATTGCTCCAACAAGACATTCACCATGGTGCTCCAACTTAGTTGTTGTTAGAAAGAAAAATGGGGGGATAAGGTTATGCATTGATTTAGAAATTTAAATCTAGCATGCATCAAAGACAATTACCCCCTACCCAACATGGAGACCTTACTTCAAAGGGTAACTGGTTCTAAGATTATGTCCATGTTGGATGGCTTCTCCGGTTATAACCAAGTGTTAGTGAAGAAGGAAGATCAAAACAAACTACCTTCACCACACCTTGGGGCACTTTTGAATACCTAAGGATGCCTTTTGGCTTACTAAATGCAGGTGCCACTTTTCAGAAAGCTGTGGATTTTGCCTTCCATGAGTTAATGGGAAAAATCATTGAAATCTACCAAGATGACTTGACAGTTTTTTCAAAAGAAAGATCAGATCACATAAGTCATCTTAGGCAAGTGTTTGAAAGGTGTTGGAAGTATGGCATCTCTTTGAATCCAGCTAAGCCTATTTTGGGTGTGGACTGTTATCGCACGGTTTGTAGGAAGGGTTTAGGTAGCTTGAGTCAAGGCTTAAAACCGGCGTAACAGGAGCTTCCCCACCCACTGACACCTCGATGGGGAGCTCTTTCTATTTAGAATGGCTAGTCCAAGGGAGACGTCCCTAAGCAATCTGGGTTAATGAAGGGCTAAAGGTATAATGGATCAAAGTAAGAGATTCCCTTTCACAGATTACTACCAAAGATGAGATAGTCAAGAAGAATATGTTCCACTAGATGGCATCTGTTTGCGAGACAAGACAAATAACTAGAATATGTGCTGCAGTGGGTTAGTACTTCAAAAGTATTAATGACTATCTTCAAATATGAGCAATGATTAGATATAATTATTGACGAAGTCAATGATTATTAAACAAAGATAAATAGCTTATATTACTTCTTCAATAAGTACACCAAAAGATAAGAGCATTCAATGTGCAAAATTAGATCCTTATCATATCACAATGCTACAAATATCAAATCTGCTCATAGTAGATAATGTTGTTGCGTCACCTATATTGTTGCTGCAAGAAGTGTGACGTCAAGCATTAATTGATAGGTCAAAATGAAGACAATGAGTGAGACGTTTTGTCAAATAAGCTCACAGATGCAATCACTAACTCAAAGTCAATCAAGATAGATGACAAATGTCACAACGTTGCATGCCAAACAAGAGATCTAGAATGTGTGACGTCACCTATATAATGCTGCTACATGCAGTTTAGGGTTAGCTAGCCTAGAAGTGGACGTTTTGACAATTTCAACCAATGAAAAGTTATGAAACCTCTATGGCTATGATGAGATGACCAAGCCGCACTTTTCTATCCAAACACAAATCCAAAATCAGCAAGACGTCATCTTATTTAGGGTTAGTTAAAATCAGCTAGGGTTAGACGCTAGGTTAATTAGGGTTTCAAATTTGAGAGTGTTTGAAAAGAGTTTAAGCATAAACAAGCTCAAAAAAGGTTTCTAGACTAGTGCCTTGGGTTAATGGAGTCAATTGAGGTGAGACTAATAGCTTGGAAGGCTTAAACTCAAGGACAAGAGGATTAGGGTTTGAT
>ML780158.1:586829-609825 GCA_009831015.1 Picea engelmannii | reverse complement strand
GCAACATCAGTGCACACATTCTCTTGATGTGGCTGGGGATCCAAATCCATCCAGGAAAGTTCTTCATTGTCAAAAGTTGTTGGTTGAGTCTCCACAACCCAATCTGATGAGGGATCAACATCATCCAAGAACATGTTGTTGGACTCAGGGGTCTTGTTCAGCAACTGGTTGCGCCTCAACCTAAGGTTATACTTAACAAATACCATATCATTCAACCGTTTTTGCTCTAAACGGTTTCTCTTCTTGGTGTGTATATGCTCAAAAACACTCCAGTTGTGTTCACACCCAGAAGCACTGCATGTCTAGCTCAATATCGGAACTGCAAATTTCTGCAATTCATGGCACTGACTACCAAATTGTTGCCACCAATAAGCTGCATGTAAAGACAAACAAGATTTAGCAAAGGAGTTTAAAAGTTTGAATTAATTTTTGCCATGAATAATATAATTGAAAGACTTTACAATTACTTACCTGGTGGATCTTTTGCTCTACTTCAAACAACCATAGCCATGCCAAAGGTACCAATACTCTCATTGAAATGCAAGAGTTTGTTGTGTATCTCATCTTGTTTGTTGGAATCAGGGACCATGCGCTCATTGCATTTGTATAATCCTTCTTTTACCTCCCCATCTGCTTCAAAATATTTTGTGTAATGGTACCTTTCAAAGACTTAAAACTTAAGAGTCAATGAGTTTGAACTTTGAAACGTTAGCTAAAGTTTAAACAATTACAATTAAAATTTAATAATATATCTTAAAAACTTTGAAATTACTTACTACTTACCTGGGATTCAAGTAATATCCTGCAACATGTAAAGGCCGATGGAGTTGTTTATTCCATCTTTCATCAATGATTCTCCACAAAGGAAGATACTTTTGTCTTTTACCCTGATATGCTTCCTTTATTGCCTCCTTGGCTTGATCCATGGCCTCATAAACAAAACCCATGGTTGGTTTATCACCATCCACCATTCTCAAGACTTTCACAAGAGGCACACTAAATAGCATTATCTCCTCTGCCCTTTTCCAAAATGCTTTCTCATACACTTTTTCAACAATCTCTTTGCCTTCAGCCTTCTTGCTCCATTGAGATGCATTCCACTCATCACAAGAGAACATCTTCCTCGGGTTGACTTTTTGGTCGATCATGGATTGCAACGTAAGAAAATTCGTTGCAAAACGTGTGATAGCTGACCTGACAAGCTCTTTTCCACCAGTGTTTTTTCTCATAAGGTTCAAAACCCATGTGTGGTTGTAAATGTACCTTGTTATGCTTTTACCTTGTTCCACTTTTTTTTTCACCCATTCAATTTTCCCAATATCCTCAAGCATGAGGTACAAACAATGCGTTGCACATGGAGTCCACCAAATGGTACGATGCGTTTCCTCTAACATCCTACCAGCTGCAACATAATATGAGGCATTATCTGTGATAACCTCTACAACATTTTGCACCCCCACCTCCTCAACTACTTCATCCAAAATACGAAATAGTAAATGTGCATCTTTCACTTGATCAAATGCATCCACTGATTTAAGGAACATAGTTCCTTTAGGGCAAGCAATAAGGAAGTTGAGAATGGTGCGAGATCGTTGATCAATCCATCCATCAGACATGATTGTGCACCCTGTTTTAGACCATGACTCCTTGAACTCTATGAGGTATTCCTTTACTCTTTCAACTTCATTTTTTAAAAGATTCCCCCGAATATCCTCATAACCAAGTCCCTTGAAGCCCAGACCACACGAAGTCATGTCATCCAACAAAGGTTGATAATAAACAGACCTTGCAGCATTGAAAGGTATGTCTGCATCATACCACCACCTAGCAATGCATTCCCAAGCAGCCTCCCTTTATATCTTCTTCCATTTGGCATCAATAGTGGGTTGAGCACCACAGGTAGTGCGGAGTACAAAAAATGACTCAAGGTTACCACAAGGCCTTTTGGATGCCGATACACCAACACCACTTCCAACAACCTGTTCTTCCCTGGGATTGGTATAAGGATCACACCCAGGGATTGGGAAAGCAGAGGATTCCTCCAAACTAGGCATTCTATCTTGAAGATCACTATCAAATTGAGTTCCACTACTACTTCTCCCCACCTTTTTTTAAACCTTCTTATTCTTGGCTTTCTCTCCTTGATAGTCATCAAGATGGCCCTGCATCTTAGCTTTTAGTTCATCAGAAACTTCCAAGCATGGTTTTATATTCCCCCTTGCATGGGCTAAATGTTGCTTGATCCTATTAATACCTCCCCCTCCAACCTCATTTTGGCAATAATTACAAACTATTTTCCCATCAACCAATTGACAATGAAGCCATGTCGGATCCCTCTTATCTTTAGGATCCATGGAAACAAATAAAAATCTGCAAATGAAAACCCTCTGTTTTTTTAATTGCTAGGAGAAAACAACAATAATTTTAAGGAGAGTAATCATTATGGTTTTTGGGAGTAAGTGCATAGTTTACATACCTTGAAATCTGCCCAGAAAAACAAGCTCCAAATCTGCCCAGAAAAACAAGCTCCAAATCTGCCCAAGAAAACTTGTCCAAGTCTGCTCCAAATCAACTCCAACTCTACTCCAAATATGCTCCAAATCTGGTCCAAGAAATTCAGCAAAAGAACTCTCCAAATGAGCCCAACAATCAGCTCTTCAAATCAGCCTAGGTATCTCCAAATCAGCCCTGCAATCAGCTCTCTAAAATCAACAAAAACCCTTAGCTCACAAACTCAAGAGAACCCAAATGAATAGTGTGAGTAAAATAGAGGGGGTGGGGTTAGTTTTATAGGTTTATTATGAGCTCTAAATATTTCTAGAACCTTCCAATGCATGTTTCTTTTTTAATATTTTTTTTTAAATTTGCAAATCCCCTTACTTTTCCGACCGTACGACAGTTGTATGGAACCGATCGATTTGAGAAAATAAACCGGTTCTGTACGGAACCAGTCAATAACGGTTTGATTGTCCGGTTTGAACCAGTTTCCTCTATGACCAGGCCAGAGCAGTCGGTTTTACTGGTTTCGGTTTGGTTCTGGTAACATAGCTTCCAATGCATATTTTTTTTTTTTTTTTTTTTTTTAAATTTGCAAATCCCCTTACTTTTTTGGCCGTACGACGGTTGTACGGAACTGGCCAATTTGAGAAAAAAAAAATCGGTTCCGTACAGAACTGGTCAATAACGGTTTGATTGTCCGGTTTGAACCAGTTTCCTCTGTGACCCGGTCGAACCGGCCGGTTTTACCGATTCCGGTCCGGTTCTGGTAACACAGGTGAAAACCCCTTCTATATAGAGTTGGGGCTTGGAATTGTTGTTGTTGGGGCTTGGCACCCACTTGGAGGAATAAACAATTCTAATTTAATATTGAGTTTAGTGAAGGGCTACTAAAAGTAAGTTAAAGGCTTCTAAACTCACTTTAGACTCCTATAAAAGGAGAGGCAATGTGAGGAGGCACCACACATCTTATTTTGTCATCATGTGTTTGGCATGAGTGAGTAAGCACTCTTGCCTAGGAGATTGAGGAGGCAATTTCAGCAAGGAAATTCTTCACTTGGAAAAATCTGATCTAGGGTTTTTGGTCTTTCTTTCTCAGTTTTCCAGCCAAGGAAGAGAAGCCACACGAGTGAGGAGAGAAGAGGAAGAGGAAGAGAAAGAGGCCGCAAATGTGGAGCCGTACAGTGTGTACAGCAGGCCGTACCACACGTGCGACCGTACAGCAGCAGAATAGTCGTGCGTGCAGACCGTATGATGCATTTATTGCAGTCCGCACATGCAGACCGTACAGCTGCAAAGACAGCCTGCACGTGTGAGTCGCACAGCAACAGGCTGTACATGTAAACTGCAGGGTGACGTCAACAGTCGTACAGGGTGAAGTCAGCAGCCGTACAGGTGACGTCAGCTAGGGTTTGCAGCAGATTTGTAAGTTAGAAGATTTACCAGAATTTTGTTGAAGTTGTAATTTTGCTGAGAGGACTGGTTTTTGTCTTCAGGATTCTTAAAATTTTACTGGATAAAATTTGTGTCTCTTGTGCATGGATGATTTCTCTCTGATCTTTCTGCTTCCGCTATAATTTTCTGTCATAATTTCAGTGCAAAATTATTCAGTGATAACAGCCCTAGTTTACTGTTTGAGGTCACTTGGAAGTAATTTTCAGATCTGAAATTGAATGCATTGAATGCTTAAAATTTGATAGAAAGTACCTGCTAGACGATCATGCTCTCTGAGACCGAGACTAGTCATCTTTGCAACTCCTAAAATCACATTTCAACATATAAATCAGCCACTGATGAAATTAAATATGCAACCTATCCCAATTGCAGATCACCTATCATAGGCATAAAACTGCTTCAATCGGTGAAGCTCTCTAGGCATTACACCCACTGAAATAAATCAGCCACCTATCTCAAGTTCTCTATGCCTATCTCAAGCAACAAATCAACTCCAATCACTAGGGCAACTAAGGCATCACACCCAACAACCTATCACAGGTCTTGGTGTCTATCTCAAGCACAGATAAACCTCAATCACTGAAGCTTGAGCATCACACCTGCTGAGATCCTCCAACAGCTCCCTCTCACAGGCAGCAACCCACTCCATGAATGGATTTGGAAAATCTCAAAAAACATACTCTGATACCATCTTGGGATTTTCATATCATGATAAGCATATTCTGCACTCAGAAACTAAAATCCTAATCTCTAGGAAACTGAAAACTTAACACCAGTCAAAACAGTGGAATCTGAAGACACTAATCTACAAACACATCACTCTAAAAACAGGACAGCAAGTACACAAAACTGAACTCTCAAAACTGCATCTGTGTTCTATGTACTGGCAGTGAATTACATGCTATAGCTCAATACTCTATCTCACATACCAATTCAGTGGATGACCCTGTCACTCTTTTAAAGACTAAGAGGACTCTAGTATTTACAATGATTAATCCCCATCCCAATCGATCACCTAGGCTAGGAGAAGAGAAACCCTAACCTAATTCTGGCCTAGAGAAAAGTGCCCAGTTCTGCAAGAGGAAATTGCCTAGCATAGAGTGACTCAAGGAGAGAGGCTCATACATGCATGCCTCCTTGAAAGATGTGCCCTACATAATCTGGAAAACCCTAATGCAGAAAATTGCTCAGTCCTGACTCCTATAATAAGAACAGCAGCTAACTGAACTAAAGAAAGCGCCTATGCTAATTCTGAAAAAACAGTTAACTACTGACAGAATCAGAACCTAATCTATATAAGAAAAGCCAAGTGTTATTCTAAATATAACAGCATACTAAAAACTGAAAGGGGACTAGAGCTGGCACGCCTAGGCAAGCATGTGCCGGCAGCCCTCTACTTCAGCATATATACCCACTGCTCCTGCACCTCCTCGCACTGCTGCTGCCCACAAAACTGCGCCCTCTCTAATCACTGTTCAATCTGCTGTGCTGGAATTGTCAAGTGCACCGTATAGAAGGAGAACCAACTGCCGAACAGTCAGGTACAGAAAACTAACAGAAGCATACCTCTAATGGATGAGACTTTGAAATGGATATCTCATTTCTCTTTATTAGAGAATGACATTTCCAAGATGCTTCTCATATTCTAGCGGACAAACCTGGCTGATGTTGAATGATAGAAAATCCCATTAACTTTATATTCTGCTTAAGAAGGTTATGATAATTAATGATGCGCTCAAACTACAAGAAATGCAAAGGCATTAATTCTGTATAGTGTGAATCTGTCTCACAGAAGGATTCCTTCTCCATGTGTTGTCAACTAATTACATTGACTGCAAATCAAAAAAATGTTGTTCAGCATTTCCAAGAAATTATCCATGAAGACATGAGAAGAAATAACATGCCTAGTATGTGGGAAAGAAAAAGTAGAGACTGAACAATATTTCTTGATATACTGCGAAGCATATGCCCAAATCAGATAGAGATCGTATCTACAAATCAGTAACTGGGAGACAGCATTTCAGGGGGGTCAAGTGGGAGATATGGCAAAGCAGGTTGCAAGAATGTTGTGTACAAGAGACAGGTCTCTAAGATCAGCCACAGAGGGATAGTTAGTTCTCGTCATGGAGCAAAAAAGGCCGGGTCCAAATGAGTAATCCAAAACTTCTTGGTACTGTGATCTGGCTCTTGCCTTTATTGTGCTTTCTTCTTTCATCGTAATCGTTTGCCTTTAATTTCATGAAATTGTAGCACCAAAATGCGGACGATTTAATAAAAGTTTTCTATCAATCTTATCTCTGATGCTGCTTCGGTTGGATTTTAGACTGAGCAGAAAATAATAAATATTGACAGCAGGAGCAATGAGATGCAGTCAATTGGATCTAGCCTAAGTGGTTGTATAATGAAGTGTTATCCTCCCCACCCAGATTATATTCCAGATTATATTCCTGTAAGTGACATGACAAAGCTTTGAGCTTATACAAAATCCGGTTTATCCTGGGTACCATCCTCGGAAAGAGGAGCACTGGGAAGTGCCCGGTGAGTTTCCCTAGGAAATGCATTAAGTGAAAAAAAAAGATGCAGTGCTTTCTGGTCTAATCTGTCACAAAATGGAAGCATTGTGGGGTCTTCTTGATACCTGTTATACTTAAGTTTTTGCAAATGTATTTGTCTGGGAAAGCCTGTGACTTCAAAAGACAGAGGTCATTGTCTAGTATGTAAAGTTTGCTTATGCATATATTATAACTTGTTCGTGTTTTTGAAAAAGAACTCCCATAATATAATTTCCATTCCTATCACAGAAAAGAACGCCTGGGCCATAATATAGAAAGTGAGCTCAGAATAACTTACGTGCGACTGAAGGTTGCCATGGACCTTGACCATGTTCCAGTCTCATTTTGGAGTGGACGAACAGAAACAGAAGCATCTGCTCCACTTCTGCAAGCATAGGACAGAGGCGTCGAGATTCGAAATAGGGACTTGGAGGACTTGGCCCTTAATGCAGCAGCAGCCGCCATCTGTTAAAAAACCTAAAATGCAGCACCCGGAATCGCGTCAAAAGAATGAATACACGATCAATGTTGTGTTCTAATAATTGTGACCCAAAATTTCTTCTCGTCCTGAGAGGTTTACACGCATTCGTTCTGCCTTTTTTTGTCCTTTTTTTTCAGGGGAACCGTCTCTGCATGGATTTGAATCTGCTGCTTCGCGTCTGAGAGAAAACTCGACTTAGGGTTCTGAGAAGCATCTGCCTTATCAGGTCTGGTTTTCTGCTTCAGCGAGTGCGGCCGTCGGGAATCAGCTCGGGTGGCCTAACATGGGTAAACCCTGCGTCTCCAAAACATTTTTTCCCTTTCCAAAACGCGCGTGAACCTCTTTTTAATGGGGCAAGACTACGTTGTACGTCTGGGTATGAATCTATTTCTAGTGGGCAAGGCTGCTGTTCTTCTTTCACTGCCCTAGATGTGTTTGCAATTCTTCAAGAGGTTTATCAGAGGTTTATCAAAGTCAGACTAGAGAGTATTACTGAGATTTATTAAAAATAAATAATTAATTACAAAATCGATCATTGGCGATTTATCAGAGGTTTATCAAATTCAGACTAAAGGGTACTACTGGATTTATTATAAATAAATAAATAATTACGAAATCAATCAAAAGAAATTACTTTTGCATATTAAATAAATAAAGGCTTTTCCTGGTTTCAAATAAAAAATACAAATGGAACTTTAAAATACATTTAGATGTTCTTGGAAATTAACAAGTTCGTATAACAGCAACCCCTCCTGCAATTGAAAATTGAAAGTATCTTGTGAATTGTTCTGCTCAGCGAACTGTCCAACAATGTGAACATTGTTGAAGTAAGTTCACCAGTAATAGCTATTTATTGCGAAGTGAATGACTTTCTGCAATATCATTTTTCATTCATTAGTTGTATTACATGCATGCATATAAATTGTTTTATTAAATCATTTGGAGTTGGATTTTTTTTAGTGTGAGAGATTTTTTTAACTTGTCTACAATAAATTTGAAATGCAATTCAATTAATGGAAAATTTTAGGGGCCAAATTTCAAGGTTTAAAATTTTAAGAGTCTAATTTTTACTAAAGTGGTGTTTTAGAATGTTTAACCTAACTGTTAAATTTAAAAAATATATATATATATGTTATATCATTCATTCCCCATAAAATAGAAAGGAAATATGTGGAAACACACACGTTTCAACCTCCGAATTTTATGATCGAACTTCCAATTCACTTTGATTTCTTTGGAATCTAGATTTTTTGGTAAGTAATTAGCGAAGATTTCCTCAAACCAAGGTGTTTTTGGAAGTATCTCACCTGCGTTTCCTCGAATTGGGGCTTTATGGGAACGATTTTGCCATGGCTTTCCTTCAAGGTTTTATAGGAATGATTTCACCCATCGATTTTAGATTTTCCCCGTGGATTTCCGATTTTGCCCATGGATTTCCTCCAGGGTTTTATGGGAACGATTTCGCCCACTAAATCTGGATTTCCTTAGACCTTCACGGTTTTATGGGCACACTTCTCCGAATGATCCCTAAAATTGCAGAGAGTTTTTTAATAAGATTTTAATTTCTCTAAAGGATTCATTTTGCATTATATATATCCATACCTCTTCCATTAATTCAATCATTAATGCATGGTTATATCATTAGTTGATCAATTCTCCCATTAGTGTTCCCAATCAATGAGAAGAAGGTTATGGAGTGGAAGTTCTCTTCAACATCTACGGGTATTTCTTTTTAATTTGTTTTCTTTGGAGGACCTACTAACATGATGTCGGATGGGCTATATTATTGTATATGGATCCTAAGTGGAATGGTGTTACCAAATCCTGAATGGATGTAATCTAGATCTAGGTTAGATCTTACCATATATGAGTTCCCCTTTTGCATGAAGGTGAAATTATTGGGTACTTAGGGATCCATGTAGATTTAAGGCTTATCAAAGTTCAAGACTGGTTTCCTTTTCTTGAAAAATTTTAGTGTTAATTGGAGGCTTGGTCGGTTCAATATCTAAATCTAGCAAGAAACTAGTAATGTGACAAGTAATGTCTATCCTTGTATGACTTCTTACGTCTTAATACACGCATGTTGTTGGCCAATTAAACCATTGTGGCCAACAATAGGCTTTTGATTACAGGATGAATGCCGAGACGGACCCTCTCTAGAGACCATAGAAGTCACCCCATGGACTTGCATTGCAATTAACACGGTTGTACAAATAAAAGCTAAGTACTTTTGCAGCGTAGCCATTTGATTCCACGTCATTGTGATCTGTTGTAATGTTATTGTAGCCATTAGTGAAGACACTGCAAGAGCTTGACTTGCAGAACTCCCACTTGTATTTTCCCTTGAAGACTCGTCTTTTTGCCTTTGATCTACTCTCCAACTCTATAAGTGTGATAGATGTACAATGTGTTTGATGAAATGGCTAAACAAAATTCAATCTCATCCTCTTTAATGATTGTTAGATATGGGCTAAATGACCATCTTGAGGAAGCCCTTAAGTTTTTTTGCAATTTGCATCAAAACAAGTAGGAACCCAAATAAATTAATATTTGCTAGTGTTCTTGAGCCACGTTCCTTTATTACAGATCTTGATCAAGGAAATCAAGGGTGTCTATGAGTCATCAAAACTAGTTTGGAGTTGGATCTTTGTGTGAGGAGTGCCCTAGTTTACATGTATGATAATTGTGGGAGTGTTGAAGGCACACCGTAGGTGTTTGGAAAAATGTTGAATACACCAGGATTTCATGGACATCAACCACTGTAGGATATGCTTTGTGTGGGAATAGGAAAGAATCCCTTAAATTCTTTGAAAAGATGTTATAAGCATGAATAAATCCAAACCATCTCACATTTATGAGTGTTCTCTATGCATGTTGGACTAGTGGATTAAGGTCATTGTTACTTTGATGACATGGTTTGAGATCATGATGTTTCATCTATACAAAAGTTATATTTCAGTGTTATGCCTGCATGGTTTACCTTAGAAATCTGGATTTCCTTAGACCTTCAGGGTTTTATGGGCACACTTCTCCAAATGATCCCTAAAATTGCAGAGAGTTTTTTAATAAGATTTTGATTTCTCTAAAGGATTCATTTTGCATTATATATATCCATACCTCTTCCATTAATTCAATCATTTATGCATGGTTATATCATTAGTGAATCAATTCTCCCATTAGTGTTCCCAATCAATGAGAAGAAGGTTATGGAGTGGAAGTTCTCTTCAAGTTCTCTTCAACATCTATGGGTATTTCTTTTTAATTTGTTTTCTTTGGAGGACATACTAACATGATGTCGGATGGGCTATATTATTGTATATGGATCCTAAGTGGAATGGTGTTACCAAATCTTGAATGGATCTAATCTAGATCTAGGTTAGATCTTACCATATACGAGTTCCCCTTTTGCATGAAGGTGAAATTATTAGGTACTTAGGGATCCATGTAGATTTAAGGCTTATCAAAGTTCAAGACTGGTTTCCTTTTCTTGAAAAATTTTAGTGTTAATTGGAGGCTTGGTCGATTCAATATCTAAATCTAGCAGGAAACTAGTAATGTGACAAGTAATGTCTATCCTCGTATGACTTCTTATGTCTTAATACATGCATGTTGTTGGCCAATTAAACCATTGTGGCCAACAATAGGCTTTTGATTACAGGATGAATGCCGAGATGGACCCTCTCTAGAGACCATAGAAGTCACCCCATGGACTTGCATTGCAATTAACACGGTTGTACAAATAAAAGCTAAGTACTTTTGCAGCGTAGCCATTTGATTCCACGTCATTGTGGTCTGCTGTAATGTTATTGTAGCCATTAGTGAAGACACTGCAAGAGCTTGACTTGCAGAACTCCCACTTGTATTTTCCCTTTAAGACTCGTCTTTTTGCCTTTGATCTACTCTCCAACTCTATAAGTGTGATAGATGTACAATGTGTTTGATGAAATGGCTAAACAAAATTCAATCTCATCATTTTTAATGATTGTTAGATATGGGCTAAATGACCATCTTAAGGAAGCCCTGAAGTTTTTTTGCAAATTGCATCAAAACAAGTAGGAACCCAAATAAATTAATATTTGCTAGTGTTCTTGGGCCATGTTCCTTTATTACATATCTTGATCAAGGAAATCAAGGGTGTCTACGAGTCATCAAAACTGGTTTGGAGTTGGATCTTTGTGTGAGGAGTTCCCTAGTTTACATGTATGATAATTGTGGGAGTGTTGAAGGCACACCGTAGGTGTTTGGAAAAATGTTGAATACAGTAGGATTTCATGGACATCAACCACTGCAAGATATGCTTTGTGTGGGAATAGGAAAGAAGCCCTTAAATTCTTTGAAAAGATGTTATAAGCATGAATAAATCCAAACCATCTCACATTTATGAGTGTTCTCTATGCATGTTGGACTAGTGGGTTAAGGTCATTGTTACTTTGATGACATGGTTTGAGATCATGGTGTTTCATCTATACAAAAGCTATATTTCAGTGTTATGCCTGCATGGTTTACCTTCTTGGTCATGTAGGATGGCTAAATAATTGAGGGACTCATAACCAAAAAACACAATATTGTAGATTAAATGTCTACAAGACCAATTGGTCTATGAGAAAAAACATACATCTCATTTTGGCTTTCCTTTACAAAAGTAAGAAAGTTGGAATGCAAGAGCAAGATGAACCAATTGGTCAACCAAATAGATGGAGATTGCAAGATGAACCAAGCAATGGACACAAATTAGTTGTAGAAGTGTGAATTATCAATAATTGAAACGTTTTCCTATATAACAGACATTTAAAATTTGAATTGGGGGATCAATAGCATAAATTGTCATAAGAATTTAGAAGTCAAAGAGGAGGTAGATATAACTAAAGTTTATGTTATGTAAATTTGATAGCACCTCTTGTTGAGGATGAAACTGTAATGTTTCATCCAAAACACCTTGAACCTTGTAAGGTTAAGTGAGGTAAGCGAGAATGATACCCTACATTTTAAGTCGTAAGGATATGTTGAGGACTTCACATTCATGAATTCCTGACATTAAAACCTTTAATTTAAAAAAAAATATAGTTTTCTTCAAAAATGAATTAAATAAAATATAAATATGTACAAAATAAAATGAAAGAACAATAACAGTACACTTTCATAATTAAAGTAAACAAGATAAGTCCAAACTACTTAAAGAATAAATAGAAAATAAAATAAAATAAAGTTGTTGCAGTAAGAAATTATAAACAGGACAAAAATAAATATAAAAGAAAGTGAGATAATTCATTTAAACCATGAATGAACTTGGTCATGAAAGTAATGCAATGACCTTTATTGATTGATCATATATCAATTATGACAAAATAGCTTCTACAAGTTTCTGTGAGGCTTCTGGCCCATCGACGGGGGAAGTCTCATGCTAAAACATTGGAGACTCGGTTTTAACCCTGCCTCGGAATTTTTTAACCATAGGCATCTCTGGGTACTCCTTCCAGGTCTCCCACTCCAACTATGGAATCTGAAAGCTCTTGAACTGATTGGCGCTTCCTTAGGACATTTTCTCAAAGTGGACTCAAACTTTCTAGAGGCAGCGGACAAAAGATTAGCGAGGATTTATGTTGAAATAGACATACAGGCTGGACTTTCTGAAGTCTTGGAGATAGACTGGCGCAGTCATCTGCACTCACAGAGATTGGACTACCTTGGCATTCCGTTCCGCTGCTCTTTCTGTTGCAGAACTGGACACTTGCGAAGAGATTCTCCAAGTTCCCTCCTCCTGAGGCGAACTTGGATACAGCTGAAGAGGCAAATTTTAATGGATACATCTCGTCACCAAATCAACCAGCAGAGTCTTCTTACTATCAAAGAGATGGCACTACTTCGGATGATTCTATAGTGGGTAAGATACAAAAACTCTGCCCATCTCTCTACAGTACATTCTCGGCCTCGGACAGGCTTTTCATATCTGAACATGCTGACTCCATTCTGCCTCCTGAGACCTCGACCTTTCCTGGACATCCTGTTGATCCTCTCTTACCTACTTCTACCTAGCCATCTGCTTCCGTTCCTTCTCCACCTGATATCGATCCCATCACTACTCATCCCCTAATACATCCCTCAAGGCTATCTGAGACTGACCCTTTCTCTGCATCAGATGGCACCCATAGTCCTAACTCTTTCGCTGGCTACACCGAACCTTCCCAATCGGAAACTCAATTGGATTCCTTGATTCAGGATTCTTCCCTTGTGACCTCTCTTGCTTTTGAGTCTATCCCTCTTCATACCTATCATGGAAAAACTCTTGTTCCTTCCATCGATAGTCTCTCTGCTAGACCCTCTTCCTCAAGACACAAACCTACTACAGAGCTGGATCCGACTTGGTCAAGAGGAGTTGGCCTGGAGCTCTCACCTTTAAAAACACGCAGTGCTCGAAAGAAGACATTGACTGGTTTGACTTCAGCGGATTCTTCCATCCCTATTCCATCACAAGGGGCGCTTAGAGATATAAAAGCCCTTGCAAGAGGGAAATCATGATCTTGTTATCCCTCAACATCAGAGGGGTCGGAGGACCCCTGAAACAAGACTCCATGCGAAGACTCATTGAACAGACACAACCGTCAATCATTTTCCTTCAAGAAACTCTTGTTGCTGCTTCAGTGGCCAGAGATTTCATGCATCTCCTTCGCCCGAGCTGGCTGTCCTGTGCGACTAGTTCAGTTGGAACTTCGAGAGGCCTGCTGGCCACTTGGGATCCCACATTTTTCAATCTCTCCCCGATGCTCAGTCCTGGAGGAATCTTGCTATCCAGGACTAGCCTCGAACTGGACCGACCTATCAACTTGCTCAATGTATATGGCCCAAGCGTGGATCGCAAAGACTTCTGGCAGTAGCTAGATGATTTGGGCTTACTGGCGGCTGAAAACCTCATTCTCGCCAGTGACCTTAATTTAATTACTAGTCCTTTTGAAAGGTGGGGTGACAAGGCGTCGAATGACCCTCTATCAAGCTTCTTCCAACAATTATTCTACAAAAATGCTTTGATTGACATAAAACCGCCAGAGCTCCTACCGACCTGGAGGAACGGAAGACAAGGGACTGCAAGTATTTCCAAAAGACTCGATCATTTCCTGGTAGCTGAGAGTCTTCTTATACCTTCCTACAGTAGTCGTGCTTGGGTGAATCTACCCTTCCTATCGGATCATGCGCCGACCTGTTTTCAAATTGGGGAAGGCCGTGGGGGTGCGGGTCATCCCTTCAAATTTAATGCTCTTTGGCTGAAGGAAACTTCCTTTATAAATATGGTTTACACAGTTTGGACGGACAACGCTCACACCATACCTGGAGTCGCCCAAGGAAATTTGTACAGAAAACTCAATAGCTTAAAATTAAACACTATTCAATGGCTAAAGGAAAAAAAAGGCAGGGAGCAAGCTGAGCTCAATAACATTGAACTTGAGCTGGGGATTCTTCTAAAACAAAAGCTCCAGATATCTAGCAGCGAGGAGCTGGATCACAAGATTCGTTGTCTAGAGGATGCTCGTAACAAACATCTCCAAGATGAGGAGGAGAGATGGCGTGTAAAAAGCAGGATGTTGTGGTTGGCTGGAGGAGACAAAAATACAAGCTTTTTTCATCGAGCAGCCTGCTACCGCAGATCAAAAAAGCATCTCTGGGAGATCAAAGAGGATAACGTAGATGTGCACCACTCACAGGCAAAGATCAAGTCGACGGCCTTCACAAACTTTAAAACTTTTTACCAAGCACATCCAGCTCCTTCTTTGGCAGCGCAGGCAGCAACAACCAACCTCTTCCCAAGGATGGTATCACAAGAGGAGGCTCTATTGATACAATCCCCCTGTACTAAGGAGGAACTATTTGAGGTTATTAAAAGTTTTAAGAGGGAGAAAAGCCCAGGACCCGACGACTGGTCGGTAGAACTTTTCCTACATTTTTTCGACCTTATGGGCCAGGACATTCTTGATGTGGTTGAAGACTCGAGAAGAAGAGGGAAAGTAAGTCCCCAACTGAATAAAACCTTTGTTGTTTTGATTCCAAAAGCAAATTTTCCCAGGCATTTCAAAGATTTCCGCCCTATATCGCTCTGCAATCTTTGTTACAAAATTATCTCTAAACTCATTGCCGGAAGACTTCGGCCTCATCTCTCTCAGGCTCTTTCTGAAGAACAGCTTGGCTTCCTCAAGGGAAGACAGATTCTTGATGCGGTTGGCGTTGCACAAGAGTGCATCCACAGCATTAAGACAAAAAAACTGAAAGCCATTCTCCTAAAGCTGGACCTTAAAAAAGCATTTGACTGCATAAATTGGAATTTTCTGCATCTCATTCTTATCCAGAGCGGTTTCAGCACTATTACAACAAATTGGATAATGGGTTGTATCTCCTCAGCAACCCTAGCTATTCTGATTAATGGTGAAGCTACAAAGGCTTTTCATTGCGAGAGAGGACTCCAGCAGGGATGCTCACTCTCCCCTCTTCTTTTCATCTTGATTTTGGAAGGTCTCAGCATCTTACTCAAAAACAAACAAGCAGAGGGACTCTTGAAAGGAGTAAAAGTGGCAGGACTGACATATATTCTACATATCCTTTTTGTTGATGACGTGCTGATCTTGACAAATGCAAATTTTGCTGAATGGTCCATCATACATTCGATTCTTTGTTCTTTTTGTGATGTTTCAGGTTTAGAACTTAATGCCACGAAATCCATCTTCTTCCATTCGAATGCGCAGGACTCCTTAAAACTTGAATTAAAAGAGCTATTTGGAATTGGTTTCCTCGCACTTGAGGAGGGATTTTCCTACTTAGGATACTTCTTAAAATCCTCCAGATACACAAAAAATGATTGGACTTGGCTCATAGACATTTTTGAAGGCAGAATTCTCAATTGGAAGCACAGATTTCTCTCTATGGGGGGGAGATATATTCTGATAAAAGCGGTGCTGGAAAGCCTCCCGGTCTATTGGATGGCTCTAGCCCACATCCCAGCCTCCGTTTTGATGAAGCTCCGTCAACTCATTTTTTCTTTCCTCTGGACTAGCAGTAAGAAGAACAGAAGCTTTCACCTCAGCAAATGGGAGGATCTTTCTAAACCGAAGTTGATGGGAGGTTGGGGCCTCAAAAACCTGCCTCTCTTCCACAAGGCACTTTCGACTAACACCTTTTGGAGATTATTAACAAAACCAGGACTTTGGAGCAATGTAATCAAAGCAAAGTATCTCCACCATCTTCCGGTTCATATTTGGATCAGATTCGCGGAGGTTAGTCCCATAAAAGGCTCACAGTCTTGGAATAATTTATCTTCCACTCTTCCGATCATTTTAAATTGGCTTTCATGGAATCCTGGAAATGGTCTTTTGATCGAAGTAGGCAACGACTGCATTCTGGGATTAGGCAGGAAAGCTATCCTTTCACCTCCTCTCCGTGCTCACCTCCAAGATAAGAATCTTCTTTACCTGTACCAATTCTATCGCCCGTCCAAAGGAGGGCCACTTGGCGACTCTTGGCTGAGCGGATCGGAGCTACAGTTGGAATTGGACCTCAAGGTCGAATGGGATGATTTCACACAACTTCTCAAAGAATTCGGCGTGAGATTGCAATCAAAATCAGACTCCCTCATCTGGACGGGGGGAGACCGATCAGGTCAGCTATCTGCAAAAAATGTTTACCAAGCCTTGGCCGCCCTTACCTGGAAACCTTTATCTTCCAACTGGAGACAGAGGATTTGGAGGGATATTTGTCCATTAAAACTCAAGCTGTTCGCTTGGCTCCTGTTGGAAAATAAACTTTTGTTTTGGGACAAATTACAAGCGCGCGGCTGGGAGGGCCCGAACCGCTGTTCTCTTTGCAATCTTGACAGCGAATCAACTCTACATGTATTTATCCTTTGCCCTTTCACCCGAGCGATCTGGGCGTATATCTCATCCGCTCTAAATTTCTCCTCGCTTTGGAAGGGTAACAGTGTGCAAGACTGCTTCCAAAACTGGTTCCTTAACAACAGCGCGCAGCCTATGCTTCCGATCCACCTGTGCTGGCAAGTCTGGCTGTCCAGAAACGCAACAATTTTCAATGATAAGAAGCCTTCTTTTCTCTATGTTTCTTCCCTCATTCTGGCAGAGGCAAACAAAGTTGACAAGCCTTCACAGGTCAAGCCTCCGGATCGGCATCCTTTTCCAATTCTAATCGACAGGGCGGTGGCCTGGTTCGACGGGGCCTCACAACAAAGGGGCGTGCTTTGTGGAGCTGGGGGGAAAATAGCTTTAAACCCCCACACTTGCATTCACTGGACATTGAACTGCCGTCAAGGATCTAACACAAAGGCAGAGCTTTTAGGAGCTTGGACTTCTCTAGTTCTGGCCAGCCGTCACACCGACGACTTGTTACTCCTTGGTAACTCTAAGATTACCATCGATTGGCTGAACGGACTTGCCGAATTCCGAGTGGAAGCTCTTAATTGCTGGAAAGATAGGACCAAAGATGCTTCTCAACTTTTCAGAAAGCTCACCTTTCAACATATTTTCAGAGAGGAAAACAACGAGGCAGACTCCCTCTCTAAAAAAGCATTGCTCCTCCCTCCGAGCCAAATTTGTTTTTCAATTTGGGAGGACGACAACGAAGGACCTGCCTACAGGATCATGCTTTGATTAGGCATCTGCCTATCAGCTTGATTGAGCATAGTAGGTTATTCACCTTGAATGTCGGGCCATTGTTGGATGGATTCAAATATATAGCAGATTCTCCTTGTTTCGCTTCGGTTCGAGCAATCGACACTTGTAAACTTTTATATCCTTTTGAATATAAAGAGCATTTTTCTCGTGGAAAAAAGTTTATGTGAGAACTTGGACCAAAAAGTTCTCTTGAAGCTTAGGATGTAATCAAAATCATAGAAAAGCAGTGAAGTGCATGAAAATAAAAATGATTCTACAATCTGGCTCATACCACTTCAAGCATTGTGTTACCCACATTTAAAATATGCATAAGATAACATCGATTAGCACTTAATAGAATCAAAACTTCTAAAGCGAAGCAAACCATGCAAAAAATAAATAATCTTAAAGAAGAAGATCAAACTAGCCTCACTTTGTATATCCTTGTCACTTTTAAATAAATCCCTACCATCAACAAAGTTATTTAGCCCTCAAAATACTTAGTATGAATGAAAGATAATCATTTGCATAAAGTCTCTCAAAGCTTCAACATACTTCTCACACTTTTTTCCTTCTCTCCTTCATTGATATCTCCTCCTTTTGTACTATTTTCCAACAATTAATTAGTACAACCATTTTAATATATATATCTAATAAATATTTACATGAAATAGAGGAGAAAACAGGATCAATGAAACTTAAAAATGATAAACTTAATTTGAGATTACACTATTAGCTCACGTAAGATAGACATGGGCCTACTTATTTGAGACTTATGTCTTCCCACCATTTTTGTGTCACTTGTAATTCCTTTAATCTTTTCAAAACCACATATATTAAATCATACACACCTTATGAAAAATATCAAAATATATTAATATCATAGCCTTGTCCCTCCATATGTAAAATATATAAAGCTTGATGGTTTAGAAATATCATGAGCATAATGTTTTTTAAAAAGTCAAAATTTTAAAATGTTATACCAAGTCAAAATTTCACCCACATAATCAAAGTGATCATAAACATAAAGTATTAGTATTGATATATTTCTGGAAACATATCCATATGAGAAATTTCTCTCTTACTATCTCCTCGTAACTCCTTAGTGCTCGTCTTGGAGAGGACATAAGCATATTTTGAATATTCATAGATTAAGGACTTATCCATGGCTTTTTTCCCTTTTCATTTGCTGACAACTTCGTTGAAGAGGATTTAATCTTGATGCAAGGTTGGTTTTGAGCAAAAGAATTAGTTGAAGTAGCAATAGGAGCAACAATAAGTTCAAGTTTTTTTTTTATGACTATTGGGCCAGATTGCAATTCCAGAGATAGAGTTTATTTTGATATCCTTCACATCCATCATTGAAAGGGCCAGGTTGAGGATGTAGAGGAATGTCAGCTATACTTGGATGAGGTTACAGAGGAGCATTAGTAGGTTTAAAGGGTTGAGGTAGAGCTTGTTGTCCACCCAATAAAAGATGCCCAATTTGCACTAAATGATTGAATTCATCAAAGTTGGCATCGAAATGAATCGAAAATCTGGTTCTCTTATTCCTTCCTTCTTGCCAAATAATGTTACGTTTTCTCCCTTGTCCTCTTCAAGATCCCCTGGATCCTTTGCTGAAAAAGCTCATCTAATAACATGCATTAATAATATTATTTCCCATTCCATAAAATATCTCAAACTTACAAACCCAATATTGATTGCTTGCAAACATAAATACACAATACTTCATTAAATGTTCATTCATACAGTTTAGCCATGGCTCATGTTATGAAATATCGAGGTTCTAAGAAGATGAAATGGTATGATAATACAAACTTGCAAGAAACAAGCTCTATTTATACCAGGCATTTTTCACTTTGATATTTAAAAAAAAATTGAATGGCATACATATTTCTTTTTCATATAGACAAATTTTCTTCTATATGAGCAGGAATAAATGAAATTTTCATGTATATAGAGGAAAACGATGCATTCTGGAGCATATCCAATTACCAATTTGGGTTATTCCAAATCTGGCCTTATAACAGAGTTAAGATGGAACATAAGCCACTTAGAATTTCATCATAATTGTTATGTTGCAGCTATATATGCAAAACATTTTATGTTAACAATTTTGACCCAACATGGCATAATAGATAAGGGTAATGATAAATATGATGCACATGGTTATTATATCTAACAACGTGAGCCATTGATATTTGAATATGAGGGTTACGGGAAAAGAAAATATATATTCCAAGTTCATCACAAGACCAAATTTGTATCAATGTTGCAAGTAATAACTAAGTATGATATGGCAGAGCAGTTCTCGTTCATAGTAGTGAAATCTTTAGCATGCATTGAATGTTTCTAGGATACGAAGGAAAAATGAAGCAGAGTATAGACAAATGCAATCGGTGAGAAACCTTGTTCGATATTCAATCCAAATGTCCAGAACATAGTACAATAGCGATTAATAGGAATGAGCCCAAAGGGGTTGGATCCAATGGTGAAAAGCGAAGAGTTTTTCACCGTTGGGCAAGGTTCAATTCCAATGAGGGCTACTTAACCTGTAGCCATGGGGACACCTTGAGGTAGTGATCAAACGTTTGGTTGCACCTAGAGAGATTATATCAAAAATAGTCTTGTGAACCATGCACACATAAGTGGATCAAATCCCACCCCCATGTCGTTCAACTTTAAAGTCAAATATCGATAGAGCAATCAATTTCAAGGGCCTCATTCTGCATGGTGACCCAGGTTCGAAACTTGCCACTATCAAGAGGAGACACCAAAAAATCCAGCCATAATAAGGGTTGGTGTGGCCCAGTTCGAGTGAGATCCCTGGGTGACTTTGATGGCTTAGATGCCCCTAGGTCGTGGTTTCTCAACCACAAGCTAGTCCCGCGGGTCACAAACATGCTAGAAAAAAAATGATGAACATGAATGAAGGGAAAATGAAAGCACAATTTTAATCCATTCAAACTTGAAAAATAAACAGTCTACTGCATACTATCATCCATATCTACAATCAAAGAATAGAACCAACATACATTGGCTTGAGTGTTGAATAACAATAGGAAAACCCCTTATGACTATGTGATATCAACCTCCTTAACTCAACTCTTTAAATTGGTTTCCATTCTACCATAATCAAGCTCAAATTTACTGCCTAAGAATAGGGTGATTTTCTAGCTCCATTATCAGCTTACAGGAGTGCCTAACACATCTCAAGATTACCATACCCAAAATATGTCCATACTAATTGCGCTTGTGAACTCCAACATGTCACCATTAATGCCAACAACTATTATTGTCCAAGTATACGACGTGCATTCAAATCTTGTCATCCCGATGCATGCTTGTGTTATATGATCGTGGGGTTTGCGAAAGAAGATTTGACATATACAAATACATTTAAACCAATATATTCCATCTCAATGTTTGTTTAGGTTATGTGGAATTGACTTGTAAAATCAACTTAAAACATCTTTCCACCAAAACCATACCTTCGAAATGCCTCAAGCATATTTCACGTAGAATCAAGATGCATGGTGAACACGATTTGCAATTAAAATTAAACCCATGTTTTTATTAAATTCAAATCATATATGTATCAAATCCAAACATTTATGTTTCAAGAAGCATAGCATGCACCAACCTTCACTAGAATAGATATATCCTAGTGGGACCCTTGTCTATTGTATACATTGTAGTAAATGGTTGGGAAAAAATGATGTAGCAATATTTGTTCAGAGGTTTACAATTCTGTGCAAGATTTTTGGAAATCGCTTGGGCCATATTGAGGGTCAACACCTCTAAAAAGTCATTGTCAATGGATGAGGTACAAAAACCTTGGAAATATATTCATGTTGTATTAAAATGAGCTTTTACCTTTTCTTTGTTTCTTGGTGTCTGTTATCTGTCAAAATCTATTGATAGATGTGGTTGGTCAATGGTGGTTTTGTATTGGAGTACTCACACTCCATGAGTGAAATCTTGGTTTGTCTTCTAACAATAGGATCAGATCAATTCTTCACAAGTTGAGTATGCTATATAACACATGACTACCTCTGATAATGCTTATTATTACTCCTTAGTGGAGAAAACGTGGGGTTTTAATTACATGTATGGACGGCTTGAGACTATACATATGCATTGTGGTAGTGTGCAATAGATAAGTAGCATCATGGAATTCATCATGGACACTCAACTCAAGCAACATATGCAATAAGATCTTGGGCTACATGTTGATAAGAAAAGTGTGATTATCATTCACAAAATATGACGGGCAAAGTTGAAGATATCACCAAGGAGCTTCAAGATGGGATTAAATCAAATTATGATATTGTCAATCATGATACTTAAACAAGGGGATTTTTTTGTTGTAGCTACCTTGGATGATAGAGAAGTTTTTGGGTTGATGTACATGATGTCGAATAATGGTAACTTAATAGATATGGGTATATTTCCTTCGAGGGTCATTTTATAAAATATATAGTTAGAGGGGTTGTTGAGAAGTATTAATGAGATCAATGAACTAACATAATTTTCTTTTAAAAATTTATGCTCAACTAAACATATTTGAATGGTAGATTACATGGTTAAAACAATACAAAATATGGCCTTGAATTTCATATGCCTTTTGGAGCTTTAAGGACTGGATTGGTTCACTCTTTTAATAGATACTTCATGGTTGATTTTCCAGTATCTAATTCCTTGCCAAAGTGATGCATATTTTTTATGGTAAAGGTCATGTGCAAATGCATAATGAAACAAAGAGTTGGACGTCGTTGCTTTGACTTTGGTAGTGGCACAAATGCATGTGATACTCACTAAAATTGTAGGCATAATGATAGGTCAATATGAAGTGCAAGTAACTACATACATGATTCCTTGATAAGGAGGCATTAGTGTAAAATTTCAATTTACTCCTTTTTGTATGTGTTGATTCATTAGATTGCAATGAGACAATTCAAAATGTTATAAAATTTCAACAATATATGGACTAACAATCAACTCCAAAAGTGTCAAACAAAGGCTTTTTCTCATATTGCTTGTATGTTCATTGCTAGTTTGTTTTAGATACATAGTTTAGTTATAATTCCAAGTATGATTTATTGCCTTTATAATTATTGGATGTTAGTAAAAGCATGGACAAGACTGAAACACGACTAAGAGCCTCTTCACAACTCTCTTGGATACATTTTAATTTTTATCATTTAGTATTAACATCCACAAAAAATATTTTCTTGGTCTCTACATTTCCCTATTTTGATATTTTTATGTTGTTTGAATTTAGATTCCATTGAAACAAGGTGCCATTTTACATCAAGAGTTTGGCATTTTTCAAGATTTAACCATTAAAATTAGACGAATGTAATTTC
>ML780158.1:532606-571400 GCA_009831015.1 Picea engelmannii | reverse complement strand
ATAACAGAAATGTATCAGAGACGCAACCATAAACACAGATATACAGTAATACACGATTTCTATTAATCAGAGAAATGTACAGAGACTGTAAAAATATAGAGTGAAAGACTCGCTAGAATGGTGGCAGCTTATCTCTGAGAAGAAATGTGACGGCTACTCGCATTCGGAAGAAGATGATTGCAATGAGGCTCTGAAGGCCCTTTTACAATAAACGGGAATGCCAAAAGTCCTAGACATCCAAAAACCTAACCCTGAGAGATGAAGCGCCAAAAGTCATGTGGGCCCCGTTTGGGTAAGTTGGTGCATCAACTTCCCGGGGTCGTAACTTTTGCATACGATCTTCGTTTTAGGTGTATGATAGCTCGTTGGAAAGATCTATCCGAGGCCTACAACGCTCGAGACAAAATAGTATTGTTAGAGGAACATACCCAAAAAAACATCGTTTAGGGTCTCAAAATCGCCCCGGAAGTTCAGGACCCGAAAAAACTGCTAAAAATAGTAAATTACCAAAATTGCCAGAAACATGTTTTGGGCCAGTCGGAGAAGGTGGGTGGCCACCAATATCCACCTGGATCATCACATGTCTCATGGTTCCTTCGGGAACACCATACTTCTCTCCATCTTGAATAAGCTTCCTAGCCCAAGCAAGCTTTCTCTTATGGGAGATCGACATCTGAGGAGGTTCTTGAAATTCTACTATTTCATGATCTTCTAGAATTTCCTCATCGGGGGAAGTTACGACTTCCCTTGCTGGTTCTACAACTCTGGGAACCTCCCTCACTGATTCTGTAGTTTTGGGAGCTACAAGTTCCTCTTCATATACTTCTTCAAGCTGGCATCTTCTTGATTTCCTTAAGCGCTGCATCTTCATCAAAGGTCACATCCCTGATAATCTCTTACAGGGTATACTTGGTGTTGCATACCAAGTCTAAATATGAAAGATTGAGTCAGGCTTTAAATGAGGTATGCTTCCCATTCTAATGTTCAATCATCTTTGGAGCCTTTTGCTCCTTTCAATCAATCTTCATATAAGATACTCTGAATCTCAAGAGATAGCTTCTTCTTCATCTTCTTTGGTGCATCAGTGTATATGGTCATGTACATAGTCTACTTCATGTCTCATATAGTATGTTGCCTTCTTTAACCTTCACTGTAGCTTTCTCAGGGTTATCACCTGTGACCTGAAACAAGGTCAACAAAACAACATGCTAGAATAATATCCTTTTGATAATAATTGATAAATAAGTAGCACGAATAATCATCACAGTAGCTCCTTTAGAGCTATCATTCGTGGCTTATCTGAAGCAACGATAAAAAAGAAGCAACGATCGAAATGAGGTCAACACTCTTATAATGTTGTGATCGAACATTCCTCCATGGTAACCTGGAACTAACACACGAGGTTTCTCCTAGAGGAGGTGTTAGTTGTATCAAGCAAATGATTACATTAAGTATTTACCTCTATATGCTCACATGCTACCAAGTATAATACTTTACAAAGGCTGTTATATCAACTATAGTGGTTACTTGTAAAGGGGTAGTCATCAATTTGTCATGTGTATCTTTGAATCTTATCAACTTGATTAATCAAACCTAGAGCCTTGTCCTCAAGAATGAGTGTGCTTGCTTTTTTTCCAAGTCTCCTTCACTCAAGATGACAAGTGCTTTCTTCAACCTGTCTTATGTACTAAGACAATATGATATCTTGACAGAAGGTTGGGTTAGAGGATAAACTCCATGATCTCAACTTTTAATCCATCTAATACCTTGACTCAGATTTTGACCAAAGGTTAGAATGATGGTCATAGCTACAACATGCAACATTGATCAAAATAATGTCATAACAAATAGATGCATATCAGAATAATCACACCTGGGTTGCATCATTCCTCTGAATGTGTTGGATCTTGAGATCCTTCTGGATCTATGGCAAGAGATCCCTTCTCCTGCAAATACCCTTTAAAGCTTAATCGTTTAAACATGTGTGAGTACATACCTCTAATGACATTTGCAGGTAGAGGCACGATCTGGTAGCAGCGATAATGATCACCAACTCTTAAGAACTTCAAGGGTGACTGCAATTGGTACTACGATTGCAATTGCAACTGATATTGCAACTGCAATTGATACTACAACAGGTTCTGAGACTGCAACTTAGGGTTTTATAAGGAAACCCTAATTTTTCAAACTTCAAATTTTAAAATTTTGATCCAGGGGATAGATGTGTTGAGCTGAGCTGAGTAAGCTAGTGCAGTCAGATTTCTGAAAATCCAACTTTTAACCCCTCAAATTTGACTAGCGGATTTTTGGACTGGTGCTTCTGGTTTTCTGGTACTTCTGGTACTCTGGTTTTCTTGTACTTTTTGAAAACTAGGGTTTCGCTTTCCGGGAGATCTAGCCACTGAAAAGTTGTGTTGAGGATGCCAAAGTGATCCTTGAGGAAGGGCACACTTTTCTAGATGATTTTGGGACTGAAATACTTCTTCAATAAAAATCCCTAATTTGCATGTACGACAACAATGACGTTTTTCACTTTCTCTTGTGAAAGATGCTCTCTTCAGCTTAGCTCTGATACCATGTTAAGTTTTAAGCCATTATTAGAGTTCTTTGCATTTCACTAGATAACAATAACATAAGATGTGATCACTGAGAAATACACAATCACAAGAGACACATCATTTATCCTGGGAAACCCTCATGGGGGAGAAAACCAAACAAAACTTCCTTATTATAGATAGCCAATACAATGCCAAGAGATAACTCAAACAAATACAGAAAGTCCTCTCCCAAGAATGCACCTCTCTCTCTCTCTCTTCTCCAACTGCAACTTTGAAACTTGCTCCTCAATGAACAAGTGAGTGTGTGTCTAAATGAGGCGCTAGCCTCCTTATTTATACAACTCTGGCATGTGTGGAGGTGTCTTTTCACTGGCAAGGCGGACTTCTCAATCTGGGTGGTTATAAACGCCTTTAATATATTATGGGGTCTCTTTAATATATTCTGGGGCCGACTTCTTATTATGCCTATTACAATTATGTTTTTACCAATCCGCAAAAGGGGATTTGGTCATTTACAATAACCAACATGATCAATCCACAATAGGGGAATAATACAACAATAGTAACTAGAATACACTTTGCAGTTACATTATTTCAACAGTATTATCATACTTTCAAAAACCTCAATCCAAGGATCCACATTCTCTTCATGCTTTTATCTCTTTCAACAACATATCATTGAAAGAGATGTCAAACTCTTGTGAGAATGCATCTAATATCCATATAATGGATGAGAGAAGAGGTTCCTCTAGAGATAAAAGTGATATAAATTCATTTTCACAAAAAAAATAGCAATAAAAATGTTGAAGGTTTTTCCTTGGAAGACGACACAATCAATAGCAATAAAAAGAAAAATGGCTAATGGGACATAGGGAGACAATTCCAACTAGAGTGGGTCTCGAAATTTCCATTTATTGAATCAATACCTCCAACAAATGAGAAATATAACTCACAAGAAGGTATTTGTGTTATATGTAGTTGGAAACTTGGCAAGGCATTGAAATTGCAAATGAAGTTAGATATAATAGAGAAGCATGTAGGAAATGTGTATGATAAGAAAATTCTAAATGGCAAGGAGAGATTTATTATCAGATGGAAATTTTCTGAGGAATTTCAACACGTCAAATATGAAGATGAATATAAGAAATAATTAATAAGTTAGGGAAAAATCCAAGCAAGTGGAGGAACCATCAAATATCTATTTGGAAAGACAATGGAAATAAATTTGTTATCCAAGATGACACAATTAAGCATTGTATTTCACATCTTATCTAGAGGTCGTCCTACGATAGATTAACCAGATTACATGAAATATTTGTCTTTTCTTCAAGTGTCAAAATTTCCATTTTCTCACTGGTCTGTAACGAGTGGTTAGGAATGAGCGAGATATCTAGCTCAAGTAGAAAAGGATGATACGAGAGAGAATATTTTGAATGATAGGTTTTTGTCATTGTCTTTGGATGAGGTTACGACTATTGATAATACTTCATCCATCTACATGAGTATTTATATTGTTAATCACCATATTAGGCATTCCTATCTACCTGGGATTCATAAAATGAGGGAGAATTCTACAACTGAAAATATTTATGATCTTGTTATTAATAGTTTGAAGGAAATTGGTGGTATGGATCATTTAATGATAAAAAAAATGTTGTTGTGTGTTGGAGTAGATGGAGCATCAGTAATGCAAGGACAAAGTAATGGCCTTTGCATTGGACTACAACTAAAAACTTCTGTACATGTTGAGTATTCATTGTATAGCTCATAGGATGAATCTTGGATTTAAAATAGTAAGCAAGTTTCCATTGGTTTCAAAAGTTGAAGATCTCGTATGTGAGGCTTATGCATACTTTGTTATAGTCCCAAATGGTTTTCAAAGTTTAAAAAATTTGTTGACGATGTTACAAATGGAAAAAAAGATATTAGAAGATGTTGATACAAGTTGGATCTAATTGAATGGATTAGCTCAAAGACTATTTAGTGAGTATTGATCCTTGGTAGAGGTGATGTATGAACATCACTTCAAAATAGATAAAGCTCAAGATCTTCTCTTTTGACTAATTGACATAGAGACAATATTAACATTGGTTGGAATTCTTACTATGCTAGATGAAATGAATGTCCTCACGAAAATGTCTCAAAATCACATAATGTATATTGCAGAATACACATGTAAGAAAATTAGCATGTATTTCATTGGATAATTTATATACGGTGTTAGATTCTTTTACAGGTCCACAATTTACAATTTGGACTATGATCATTGATATAGAAATACTAAAAAAAAATAAGTTTGATGAAAATGGATATTATGTATGGCAGTGTGTGGGTATATGGTTCCCTGTCAGTGTATTGGTAAGACAAGATGAATCAGAAAAGAGTACCATGTGTCAAGATACCTTTCAACAATGTTGTAATTTCAATGAGACACAACTTGATAGAAACTACACAGTTGCTAGAATTAGAGATAAGATAACGATTTCCTTGAGATGAATTATTGGAGGCCATGTCTATGGTGTACCCTCAATATTGGAACAATTAGCAATGTCAAACCACTTTAAAAGTTGACTTTCTGGAAAAATTAAAAACTTTAGTGGGCTACTTTTTCCAAAAGGTCCATATACATGGAGAATAGATTCAAAGTATTTTAGATTCATCAAAATTGTTTCAACAAGCCACACTCTTCACTGAAAGAATGTCGAATCAGTTTCATGTTTTGGAGAATCCTCTAGAATATGGTGCAATAGCAAAATTTTGGACTATTTCAGTGGCTAGCCAATACTTACAAGAAAAAATATCAGAATATTTCAAATTAGTAGCTTTATGTCAAACCATGATTTTGGGATGAGTGGAGGATGAAAGAATGTTTAGTGCGTTATCATTCTTGAAGTCAAAGTTGAGGAACAAGCTTGATAAACATATGTATATATGTTTAAGATTATATGTAATAAAGTATGACTAACAATTTTCCATATGAAAGAGCATCTGCTCTTTGATGATCAAATTGTGATACAAGGGGAGAAAACAATATAATAAATTTCTCTAATGATCTTGATATGGAACATAATGTTTTGGAGACTCATAATGAAAGTCCAATTGGAGAAGATCATGTTTAGAATGAAGAAAATGAGGACCAAGATGAGAATTGGGAAATTGATATACCTCGAGATTTTTCTAATCCAATATATATGAGGGCCCAAGTGACTCTTACTTTGGTATACATGTTACATTGGTGGTGCAAGAAATACTAAACTGAATAGCACAAATGATGTGATTCTTGTGATTTTATTGAAGTCATTGTTCCTCTATTTTAGGAGTAGACTGGAAATTCTTTAGCATAACAAGATTACTATATACCAATTTGAGGTGGTTACATTTCATGTAACAATAGGTTCTATATTTTGTATTTCCCATTGTAACATTGGAGCTACATTTCCTTAATGAAAGTTATTTTAAGATTGTTATTTTGATATTTAACTATTGCATTGTCTCTTTCATGTCTGTGACGAGAAATGAAGTTGGAATTTGATGAAGTTGAGACCTATCTCTTCTCACATATAGTGTCCTAGTATTAAAGAATAAATAACTAATTTAACAAGAATTTCGCTAAGCAAGAATGGGCTCATTCAAGTAGATGAAATTGCTTTGATGTCCAACTCTGATATCTTAGCAAGTTTAAATGGTTTGTTTGTTTGTTGCATTTGGAGCATTATGTTAAGTTTGAAAATTTGGGTTTATTTTGGTTAAAGATTGTGTTAGTCCCTTAAATGCTTCTAGTTCTCATTAGATGCTTATTTTATATTTTCTTTGAAAACACTTATTAGTATGAGCTCTACATATCTAAGCAAAGAGAAAAAAGGTCTATGCACTATGTAACAGGTTCCTATGCATTCATCGTAGGAGACCTATTAGCATGAGACTGACATTCCTCTAATGCAATTATAATTTTGATGCTAAGACTAAAAGAACATCACTTGTAGCTTCCAGGATTCCAACTATATTCATAAACTCCTTAATGAACTTTAGTCTTGATCACATAATAATGTGAGACCTCGAGTGGTATTAGTCACCAACACACTTTTGATTGTAGAGCATGTGAACTAAAACTTGAACGATTATGTTAAGGTGCATGTTTCTACTTTTAATAGGTGAACATGAATGAAGATACAATATGTGAATCATGATTAGATAAAGAGAATCGTTAATATTATGTGGACATTTTGTACAATAAAAAATGGTGATATATAATATATTTCGTTTTAATGTTTTGTGAGAGGTAGCTTGTTATGCTTCTCTTATACATATTATTCACTTTGATTACATGTCATGTTGCTATTGTTGACTTAGAGGAGTTTCTATTGTATCAGGTTCTTTAGTTGTTTTTCCAAAAGGGTGCACTTGTTGGTGTGGGTTGCAAGCCAAGGAGTGAGACCAAGTGTGAGGCGAGGGGTGCATGTTAGGTACCTAATCCCTCACGTAGGTAGAATAATATGTTTCCATGTAATAAAGGTCAATATTAATAAGGCCTAGCAATAAGGAAGAATAAGTCCAATGTAAGAAGACCTAATAGAAGCTTCCGCTTCTAGAAGGATCTTCCTCTAGATTGTTCTTTTGATAGACATATTTAGTATAAATAAGAGTCGAGGGTATGACAACTTTTGTCTCGGATATTATTTTAATATAGCTCTACTTTGTTGGAGTTTTCCCCCTCAAAGAGGCAAGTGAACATTGCTCTCGGTAATCAAAGTGCTCTTTCTGGTGTTATATGGTATCATTTTGGTATTATTGTGGTATTGTTCTGGTTATATTGTTGTTCATCTGCCATTTCTAGCTATTTATTTTTGTTCTGCATACTTTTTATATCTGGAATATTACAGTGCACCACAGTATTGGGCGCTTTCTCCAAGGCAAGGGGTGCAAGACTACATCAAAGCAAGGAAAAGGAAAGGCAAGGGATAAAGCAAGGCAGGGCAAGTGGAAGAGGCACACCAAGTCAAAGGGCACACACTTCTAAGGCTAGCAGGCACAAAGAAATAAAGAACTCCAAAGCATCGTGAGAAGAGTTTCTATTGTAGCTCTTACATTGATATCTCCATATATACATCTATCTCTCTCACTGATTTTTTCCGTGGGTTTTTTTCTAGGGTCATGTTGACCAAAAACATCAAGTGTTCATTTGTCATGTTTGCTTAGTATTTTCAGTTGTAGGTTGTTAAAGATTCTAAAGGGGTATTCTATGTTTTATGTAGTTTTATATGTGCTAATTGTGGACAACAAATTCCCTATTAAACCATCTAAAACAACAACCATAAAAGAGCATTAAATCGTTTCCTAGAAGGCAGATTTCAATGGGTAAAGATCATACATGTTGGTTGTTTTTGGACAACAAGTATACAGTCCTAAACAATGAGTAAAAGTAGATTTTAAAATGCCTAAAACTTATATCCCAACCAGGTCAAAGACATACCTATTGGGCAGCCTTAGGATCCTCAAATTTCTTCAGAAAACACCTCAAAAGTGTTAGGGTTGGGGGTCCCTTCTACCCCCACTTCGACTATTGTTGGGGGAGGGATTACACCCCTTCACCTTTATATCCAAACAACTAATGTAACTCAAGCTATGACGATTGTGTCATTGAGTAGCTCTATGCCTCTGATTATTGGGTCCACTAAACCTTTGAGTGTGACTCTATCATCATCGTTTGTCTCTAATGTTTTTTCATTCACGGTGTCATCAATAAGCATGCAAAATGTTTTGTCTAGTTCCCAATCGATTGTTCAAAACCATAGTTTTGGGGCAAGGAGTTCTTCAACTCCCTTGCAAGGTTTTCCTTAGGATGGGGGGCATATCCCTCCATAATTCTGCTTGCTCAGAAGTGGGCTTTCCCATCTTTAGGGCCTAATCCTTTTATGGGGTGGAACAATCCGATGAGCAAAGGATTTCAATCCTTTAGCATGCCTTCAAGTTATGATCCCTTCACATTGTTTGGTGGTTTTGAGAGTAATCATTTCCCTTCATTTGGGATGTATTCATGGGGAAACCCTTTCTAGAGTCAATGGAATCCTATGCAAAGGAATTTCCCTTTGCAAGGGATGTCAGCACAGGGCATTCCTTTCCAGTCCTTTGGAAACCTGATGGGTGAAAATTTTCCTCCTTTTGGTTAGGGACCTCATGGTCTTTATCATAACCCTAGTCAATCAACGAGCTCTTCCTGGCAACCTGGTGCCAGTCAAAACCTAGGATTTTATTTTCTGGTTGCCAACCAACCCGGGCCTCCTAACCTCATTAGTTGGAATTCAATGTTGCAACTGAGGCCTCCCTTTCTGGAATTGTTAAACTTGTCAGACTTATTGAAACTATTGAAAGACCTGATTTGTCATGATTCGAATTGGCCCCTGGTCCCCACCAAATTACCTTCAAACATTCCTACATTCGAAGGAAAGGCTAGCGAGGATCTGGGTGACCATGCCACAACTTTTTACCTATGGTGCTTGTTAAACTCCTTGAACAATGACTCAATTTGATTATGTCTTTTTCAATGCACTCTTATCGGAGTTTCCACAAAGTGGTATATCGAATTGCAGGGGTCAACTTTTCGCACTTTTCACGATCTCGCGCCTGTCTTTCTCAACCACTTTAAGTTTGTAGTATGGTACGATGCCTGCAATAATTTGTTGTCAACTCTTTGGCAATACAAAGCTACCCACATCTCAGATCATATCCAGGAGTGGTGGAGGTGAAAGAGGATGATTAAGGCTAATATTCCTCCCGAGTTCCTCTTAGAGTGTTTTCTCAAATCCATGTTTCCTTATATCTCCAAGGATGTTTCTACTTCAGGGGTGATCTCTGAGGAGGAAGACATATTTAGGGCCCAACCATTAGACTTGATATACTCTCATTTTGGGATCCCGTATGAAATTTTGTTGGAAGCATCTCGGTCAAGTACTGACCCCGCGAAACCCAAATCTAGACCACATGTTGATGGCATTTTTGGTCCTATCAATAGCACTACAACAGATCTGGTTGCTAACCAAATAAAATAATGAACATTCATCAAATTGCAACTGATCCAGCTCCAGCTTTGACCGTTCCCACTATCCAGACATCAGATGTACACTCTATGCAATCAACAAATCCGAAGAGTGCCCAACATCCCAAATATAAAAATAAGGGTAAAGATAAAAAAAAATAAAGTGGGAATAATAATAAAAACACTAATAAACCCGATTCTAATGTTGGAGGGGATAAGAAAGAGAAGAAGAAAGTGAAGCTTCCCTGTAAAATTTGTAAATATAATCACCTTACTCATCAATACCCCAAAATGGAAGAAGCCCAACATTTATTGGTGCAACAATAGTCTATTGTGTTGAATAACTCGTTCCCTCAAGGACACCATATGATGATGGGATCTTCTGAATGTCTAGGAAATGTGCAAGGGGGCACCTAAGGTGCATCTTTTCAAAAAGGTACCACGTCATTCATCCATATGGTGGGATCAGACGACTTCACGTTGACCAGGGCTTGTGATTATGGTAACCTTGAATTGATGTCAAAAGGAAAAGAGACTCTTGACCCCCATAATTATCTCAATATAGAGAAGCCTAGGGGGGACACAATGTTACACATACTGAAAGGTGTGTATAAATGTTCTTTTCACAACCCGAATGCTAGAGCCACATCCATCTACTCGATTTTTGTGGATTTAGCTCAAACACCCTATGTGATATCAGCCCTTGAGGTGCTCCAAAGTTTCCCTTCACAACGAAGCACATTGTTGTCCGCTATAGGAGCTATTAATTCTTCGATCTTACAAGTGATCAAGTTTGACATTATAGATGTAAAGCCTCGCCTTCCCTATCATGTTTCCTTTCAAATTAATTTTGTGTATTCCACACACGTTATTGGAAGGATTGTTCTTGATTAAGGCACCTAGACATGTGTTATGTCTTTGTCTGGTTGGAAATCTATTAGCTCTCCCGAGATCGCTTCGTCTCCGACTTTGCTTGTTGCATTTGATGGAAGTTCTTTCAAGCTGCATGGGATTATCTCCTCTTTCCACGTTCAGTTAGGAGGGAAAACCATTACAGTAGAGATGGAAGTGGTCAACGCCCCGCTCAACTACAACCTTTTGTTAGTACAAAGTTGGACGTATGTTATGATGGTTGTCATATCCTCGGTCTTTCGAGTACTATGTTTCCTTGATGAAGGAAGAATCGTAACAGTCAGCCATATGTCATTTACTCATTTTGACTCTGTGACAACCACGGGATCTACAATCTCGTTTGTTGGAAAATCTCTTATGATAACTAAGAGCATTGGAGTCGGGATGTATCCTTCCTCGATGGGAACATTAAACTTCGCACCACCAATATCATATATTAATTCCATCCCATCATTTTCTAATCAACTGATCTTATCGGTTCCTCCATCCCATGTGTGTTAGTTTCATACATCTTATTTTGAGGACCAGTGGATTCTACTTTCTCCGTCCGATTCGATGGAAAGTCTCGAGCATGCCGGGATGGCCATGCGACTGTTTGCAACTGAGATAGTTACCAAGCCATTCAATAGGATACTGCAGATCCTGATCATATCCTTCCTGGACAAAAGAGGTGGATCATCTCACGAAGTCCGTTTGGGCCCTGAATTCTTATAACTCGCATAATTGTCTTGATATTATTTTGCTTTCTGATGAGGCCATCCTTGAGGTAATGATTGGGCCCGAACAACCATGGAAGGACTTACACCATAGGTATTACTTCCTCCCAAAACTTAGTAGGGTTGAGAATGGACAGTTCCGATTGAATTTGAGAAGAGGTGATGATTGTCCTGTGAACCCCTTAGTTACGCATGGTGTGTATGTTGAGGGAAACATAACAAATATATAAAAAATAATTCAAATCAACATCTCTCGAACCATTGGCATCATGGAGAATGTGTTCATCGACATAGACTACTCTTCGGAGGATATCTGCACATATACTACCATGTTCAAGGAATTATGGGATGTATTTTCCTAGTCATATGAAGAGATGTTAGTCATAAAACCTAAGATTGTCGAACACGAGATAAGAACGTATGAAAATGTGAAACCTGTTTGACATAAGTTACGACTAGTTAACCCTAGAAAGGTGGCAATAATTGAGGCAGAGGTAGAAAAATTGTTCAAGGCTAGTTTTATCTATCCAGTTCCCCTTATAGACAGGGTGTCAAATCTTGTTTCGGTTGATAAGAAACAAGGAATCATTCACGTTTGCATGGATTTTTAGATCTCAATAAGGATTGTCCAAAGAAAAAATTTCCCATGCCATTTATTGATTAGATTATTGACGAGCGTGCAGGAACCAAGATCTTTTCTTTTATGGATGAATTCTTTGGCTATAACTAGATCTAGATTCGACTCGAGGACCAACACAAAACAACATTATATGTCCTTGGGGTACATTCACCTATTGAAAGATGCCTTTCGGCCTTAAAAATGTTGGGGCTACATTTCAATAGGCTATCTATTTTTCCTTTCATGATCTCAAGCATATTGTCAAAGCTTATCTTGATGACCTCACTGCTCGCTCTCGCAAGAGAGCAAATCATCCTGCTCACCTTCAACTTGTGTTTGAGAGACGTTGATATTACCATATTTTATTGAATTCTAATAAGCGAATTTTTTGTGTTGTCTTGGGGCATCTTTTGGCCTTTATTGTATCCAATAAGGGGATCATGGTCGATCCATTAAAGGTTGAGGCGATACTTTAGTTGCCTCCCCCCAAAAATATTCGACAACTTCAAAGTTTGCAAGGAAAAGCCAATTTCCTTCATTGGTTTATCACTAAATATGTTGACATCACCAAGGGCTTCATGCACTTGTTGAAAAAGGGGTCCCTTTTTATCTAGGATGAGTTTGCATAACGATCTTTTGACGTACTAAAAAAGGCTCTTGTTTCTTCCCCCTTGCTTAGTCCCCTAGACTATAGTAAATATTTCTTATTGTATCTTGCAGCAACAAAATTTACTATCAGCATGGTTCTAGTTCAGGAATATGATGCGCTCTAGGAGCATGTCATTTACTACCTTAGTCGCGGTCTAGTAGGTCCTGAACTTAACTACTCGCATGTCGTAAAACTAGCTTTGGAAACTGTAGACGTTGTTCAAAGGCTTCGACACTACATCCTATTACGCAAGACTACTGTAATCATTGATGTCAATCCATTCCAATATGTCCTAACATGAAGAATAATTGGGGGAAAATACAATAAATGGATTGCCATTTTGCAGGAATTCGAGTTGGACTTCGTTTCTACCAAGTCCAAAAAATTGTTAGTCTTTGCCGAACTTATGTCAGAATTTCCCATGGAGGATCAGGACACCATTATGACGAACTCATTTCCTGACGATCATATCTTCTCTATCTATTCCAGTTCTCTTCGCATTATTCGCAAGATGAGTGACAATGTATTCACCATGGGGCGAAGAATTATCTCATCATTGATGACACTTTGTATCTTTGAGGGGTTGATTCAATCCTTTGTCATTGTTTAACTCATGAAGAAGCAAAGATTTTACTTAAAAATTTCCATAATGGAGCATGTGGTGGTCATATTTATGGGTTGGCAACAACCCAAAAAATTACCAGATACTTTTGGCTGACAATCTTTAAATATTGCATCGAAGCCATAAAAAAGTGTCACCCATGTCAAGTGTTTTCTAGGAAAATGTGGGTGCATTCTACTCCCTTGTTTATGTTCATCACCATCGGCCCCTTCACCAAGTGGGTGGTAGATTTCACAACATGCCACCTGCCTTCGACTACTTTACTAAGTGGGCGGACACCATGCCTATGTTTTCAAATGATGGTGAGACTGCAATGCTTTTCATCTTCAATAAGATCATTTCTAGGTTCGTAGTTCTAAATAGATTGTCACTCCTCATGCCAATCACTTCTAGAACCAAATGATGTCGGAATTAACATTAAAATTAGGTTTCAAGCAGGAGCATTCGTCCTTATTTCCCTCAAGCGAATGGTCAAGTAGAGGTTGCCAATGAGTCTTTCAAGATCATCCTTCAATGAACTGTCAATGCGAGCAAATCAAATTGGCATTTGATGTTTTACTAGGCATTATGGGTGTATCAAACTTCAGTTGAGATTTCTACATGATTTTTCTCCTTTCTAACTCGTACATGTGGTGGAGGAAATTCTACTGATTGAATGTGAAATAGCCTCACTGAAGATTGCTATTGGGCTTCTTCCTAACATGTCAGAGTTAGAGATGCATCTTGTTCGCTTGGAAAATATCGATGAGTAGCATCGTGATGCTGCCACGATGAACGAGGCACACAAAAAAAGTATTAAGAGTCAATATGATAAATACGTTTTCCCAAGGATTTGTTTCAAGAGAGATCTTGTCTTGGTCTACGATCAACACAAAGACGCTCTGGGGGCAGACAAATTTAATTTGATGTGGCATGAGCCTTACATTGTGAGGTGTGCCCTCCGAAAACGAGCTTATGAGATGGAGGATTATGAGGGTAATGTGCTGCGAGAGCCCAGAAATGGGCTCTATCTAAAGAGGTACTACGCTTGAGCGTTGATTCTCAAGAGTTTTTCCTTTGTAATTATTATATATTGGTAGTGTTTAGGACTATTTTTTGGTTCCCTTTTTCGCTTCATTTTTTCTTATCGTGCTTTTGCTTGGTTGGCAGATATCACGGGAGTCTTTGATCTTCATAGGGTTCACAGACGGTGCCATCCATCACACTCATAACCTTGCTTCTGTCGCTTGGGTGATTTAGTCGCCCATGGGCCGATCTAAACTTCCAGAGGAACTTGTCTTGGACCAACAACCAACAATGTAGCTTAGTATAGTGTCGTGATCGAGCTTCTTAGAGAAGCCATTTCACATGGTATCCAGTCTCTTGAGGTTCATTTAGATTCCCAATTGGTAGCGTCTCAATTGAATGGTGAGTACTGTGTTCGAGATGCCACGCTTCTTCGATGATTCATTTGGGTACGCATTTTGAAACATTCTTTTAATTACATAATGTAGATTTTAACCTTGTACAATTATTTATTGCAAACGAATTTTCAATAAAAGAACATAAAATATACAATGGAAAATACACACATTACACAAAGATTTTCCCCCTCGAAACCCAAACCGGGAAAACCAAGATATTCTATATTCATTCATCACATACATTGTTTATAATATAATTTACATATAGGAGCCAACAACATCCAAAACCCTAATATAATGACCTAGATTAGTCAACAACCTTAGTTCCTTAACTGGAAATAGAAAACCATTGATGAAAAACCATGTGCTGAAAAACCGCCCATAAATGGACATGAAAATCGAGGACCGCCCAAAAATGGACACGGAAACCAAGGAAAAAAAAATTGGGGCTCCCGCCCTTAACAACCCCCCCTCTTACCATGCAAAGAATATAACACAAACCCTACATTCTCCCACTTGTTGTTTTCTTTGCATACATGGGGTTATAGGGTTACATAATCAACAATCCAGGGCAACAATGCCCATGGATCCTCTACACCAAGAAAACTTCTCAATGCTCACATATTTTGTTAATGAATTTGAAACATTCTTCAAAGTGTCCACCTTCATTAACAACACCTTATTTCTTCAACCATGTCTCTCACAAAGTGATATTGAACATCAATATGCTTTGTCTTTGAATGATAAGCCGAGTTCTTCGCAAGAAAAATTGCACTATGACTGTCATAATCTATCCTTACAACTTGTTGTACCAACCCAATACCTGAACACAATCTTTGTAACCATATTACTTCCTTACTTGCTTAAGTGGTTGTCATGTATTCGACTTTTGTAGTTAAAAGTACCACTACAAACTCTCTTTTGCTCATCCAATTGATTGCTCCTCCAAACATTTTAAACACATACTCGCTTGTAGATCTCTTACGATCCAGATCTCCAACCCAATTTGCATCCACAAAGCCATGTATGTCAAACACTCTATCCAATTTTGTTCTTCCTTGGTAGCACAATCCATAGCTAGCAATGCCACGTAAATACCTGAAAACCCTCTTTACTGATGTCCAATGCTCCCTCCCTGGTTTTGACATATAACTGCTAAAAAATCCCATTGCATGTGCAATGTCCGGTCTAGTACAGACCATTGCATACATCAAACTATCAACCACACTCACATATGGAAAATGAGACATGTCCTCCTCCTCTTCCTATGTCTTGGGATACTGATCCACATATAACTTTACACCTACAGGAATAGGGAACTTGATCGGTTTACATTCTTGCATATTAAACCTATGCAATATTGTCTCAACATATTTTCTCTGATTTAACCAGAGTTTCATGTTTTTTTCGATCTCTTTTAATTTCCATGCCCAAAATGAAATTTGTAGCACCAAGATCCTTCATGTCAAATTTAGAGGACAACTGAGTTTTCACATCCTGAATAATCTCCTTGTTGTTTCCTATCAACAACACGTCATCCACATACAAGACCAAATAAATCAAATGATCACCAATTAATTTAAAATACACACAGTGATCCTCTTTGCTTCTTGTGAAGCCGAGTCCGAGCATATAAGTATCAATTTTTTGTCGCCACATCCTTGGTGATTGTTTTAAACTATACAAAGAATTTTTCATCTTGCATACTAGCTCCTTCTTTCTTTTCATAGCAAAGCCTTCTGGCTGCTTCATGTAGATTTCTTCTTCTAGATCCCCATGTAGGAATGTTGTCTTTACATCCATCTGTTCTACTTCAAAATCAAACGCAAATCAACAAATAATGGAAATCTAATAGAGGTTAACTTGGCAACATGAGAAAAAATCTCACCAAAATCAATTCCCTCAACCTTCTTGCTCACCCAAAATCAATTCTCTGGTTCTTCCTTACTTGGTAGGGCTTCCTGTTTGACAACATCTTTGATTTCTCTAAATACCGCATCTCGGCTATACACAACCTTCTTAGTTTCTGGGTTCCAAAGCTTATAACCTTTGAGACCATCTTTATACCCAATAAAGATACACTTTTCAGCCTTCTTATCTATCTTACTCACGTTTGCCTTTGGAACATGAACATAGGCCTCACAACCAAATACCTTGAGATGTGTGAGAGAAGGTTTCTTACCAGTCCATACCTCTTGTGGAGTCTTGTCATCCAATGTTGATGAGGGTGATCTATTGACTAGGTAACACATAGTACAAATTGCCTCTGCCCATAATTTTTTCCCTCACCTGACACCATTGAGCACGCACCTTGTTTTTTCCATCGACATCGTGTTCATCCTTTCTGCAACTCTATTTCATTGAGGTGTATAAGTAGTAGTCTTGTACCTTTCTATACCACATTTCTTACAAAATTCTTCAAATTCATTCCCGCATAACTCTCCACCATTATTTGTCCTCAGTACCTTAATTATTTTATCTGTTTGATTCTCAACAAGAGCCTTAAACTCTTTAAACCTGTCAAAGACTTCAAATTTCTTCCCGAGGAAATATATCCGAGTATTCCTCGAGAAGCCATCTATAAATGAAACATACTACACATATTTTCCCAATGATGGAACTGACACAGGTCCAAACACATCATTGTAAACTAGCTGTAAAATTCCTTCTGCCCTCATTGCACCAGAGGGGAATCTTACCCGATTCTGCTTTCCATATACACAATGTTCACAAAAATCAAAATATGGAGAGAAGTTAGACATACCTATAACCATACCTTTACCATGTAGTAGTCTAAGACCCTTCTCTCTGATATGCCCCAGTCTTTGATGCCACAACATAACCTTTTCTCCAGAGACTATAGGAGTTTTTTCTTCTTCTGCTCCAATATCAAGAACAATGGAACAATTACACCCATCACCAATAGTGCTTCCTTGTAGCTTATACACAGTTCCAATCCAAACTCCCTTAAGCAACACCATTGCTCCTTGAACCATCTTGCAGGTTTCTTTTTCAAATACCGTTTTTACCCATGCATCGTCCATTTTGCTTACATAAATCAAATTTCTGGCCAATACTGGGATGTGCAGAACACCAAGCAGTGTTCTAATCCTTCCATCTATGAGCCTCAACTTGAATTTTCCTCGTCCTATGATTCTGGTTGTTGAGTCATCACCTACGAAAACATTACCTCCATCATAACTTTCATATTCATAGAACCACTCCCTGTGGGGAGTCATATGAAAGGATGCACCTGAGTCAACAAACCATGCCTCATGATCTACATGTGTGCTTGAAGAATCCAAGTGCACATCCCCTCCTTCTTCCTTGAAGGTATTTTCTTCTGTAGAGGGAGCACCTTCAGATCCCTTCACTTTCTCAATGATTTTGGATCTACATTGCTTCTTGAAGTGCCCTTCTTTTCCACATCTCTAACATACCTTTACAAATTTTTCGGGAGATTTAGATATACCCTTAGACTTAAATCTCCCACTTGAGGACTTAGATCTATTTCTTTCCTGGGAGCATCCTCTTGCAAATAATGCATCTGTGCTATGTCTTGCCATGTTCTTCCGTCTCATCTCGTCCGACAACAAGGATGAGACCACATCATCGAAACTCAAGGTAGTTGTATTACTACCTATGGCCACAACCAAACTATCCCACGAGTCTGGTAAAGAGCACAGTAAACTGATACATTTATCTTCATCTAAAATTTTATTCTTAACATATAACAATTGACTTACCACAATATTGAAGGCGTTTAGATGATCTGTCACTGAGTCTCCATCTCTCATTGTCATGTTATACAACTTTTTCCGCGGGAATAATTTATTTACCAAGGACTTAGACCGATACAAGTTCCCCAACTTATCCCATAACTCCTTGGTTCTAGTTTTTTCTGACACATTCAGTAATAATGAATCTGAGAGACACAATTAGATTGTTCTCTTTGCCTTCCGATCCAACTTTTTCCAGTCATCTGTTGACGTTCCTGTAGGTGTAGTACCTAGATTCACCACGACCCACTGATCTCTGTCTATCAACAAATATTCCATCTTGAGATTCCACAACTCAAAACTTTTCCTATTAAATTTCTCGATCTCTATTTTTGAACTGCTTCCCATTTCTCTTCACCTGGAGAATCAATACTGCAGATCTCCCACTATAACAAGGCTTATCATAGTCCCGAGCCAAACCCCTGACCAGAAAGGCGTCCCCCTAAAGCCAATAATTGCTATGATACCAAATGTAGATTTTAACCTTGTACAATTATTTACTGCAAACATATTTTCAATAAAAGAACAAAAAAGATACAATGGAAAATACACACCTTACACATAGATTTTTCCCTTGGAAACCCAAACCGGGAAAACCAACATATTATATATTCATTCATCACATACATTGTTTATAATACAATATACATATAGGATCCAGCTGCATCCAAAATCCTAATCTAATGACCTGGATTAGTCAACAACCCTAGTTCCTTAATTGGAAATAGAAGACCATCGACGAAAAACCATGTGCCGAAAACCGCCTATAAATGGACATGAAAACCAAGAAAAAAAAATCGGGGGCGCTACCACCCAACCCCCATACAGAGGGGCTCCCGCCCCCCTCTAACCCCCCTGCACACCCGACACACTGTAGACACTATTTCTCACCATGCAAAGAATATAACACAAACCCAACAAATAACATATATGCACATATCCAAAAGTTCTAATCTCGTGTCCAATGCCTATGCTAATTATGTATTAGATTGACATTTGTTTCATACTTAAATGCATATATACACATGTCTATAAAGCATTCCATTCGCACATAATTTTTGTAAGTAACGCCAAGGCAAAAAGTTGTATATATTACTTGAATATTCATTAAGTACAAAATGTAGTTTGTAAAAAATCGAGCTTCTAGCCCCGAATATCTATCTCTGTAGATTGATACAATATAATGCATAGAGTCTATCATGAGCACACTTCCCTTGCATGTGTATCACAATAGCACACGTCGACGTTGTCCAAAGGTTAAAAGAGTCGAACCTAGGCCCATGGTACATCAACGACTTGTCATTGCATATGCTTCGACAAATCCTTGATCTACACCATAGGGACCCGATGAGTAAGTCAGTCCAGGTTGCTTTGGACATTCTGCAGGATTCTCTTAGCATCCCCTCTGGGATGGTCTTTGACGCGTCCTCTACACCTATGTCAGAGGTATCCTTTTGGTTGTTTTGGTCGTATATCTACACATTCGAAATATTTTGTTAAAATCACGATCCACGCCAAAAAATTGTTGTTTTGGTTTGCTTCTTGAGATGCTTATTAAATAAAATACACAAAAATTTAAATCTTTAAAAAGTGTTACCTGTTTCACCCAGTGTGGCGTCAGGTGGTATGAGCATATTTGGATCTCTGATGAAGTTTATCCCCTCGTAGGGATAGTTGTCTATAGCTATGATCTCGCGTGCCGACCAATGAAAGAAAGCATCATCATATGGGTTTGGTAGTCGCTCACCCCCTAGTTGCTGCATGATCCTTGTCCAATGAATCATCATAGGATCTTGAAGTTTGTGCTCATGAATGAATACTCTAGGATTGATCGTCGACACTCTCTCAAAGAAGAAAGTGCATAGTATGTTGCCAACGTTCTTCATCTTTCCTAGCTTGCATTCAGTTAGTTGATTGTTCATGCACATCAATAATGATTAGCTCTAGTCAAATACTGTCAGCCTCAAGCATTCCACTATGTGATACATTTGTGGTCATGATGCTTGATGAAGTGTTGTTTATCCTGAAATGATAGTGATGGTCAACAAGATTATTTTCAAACCGAGATTTTCTATGTTGCGAATTGGGACTTGACTCCCAACTTTCTGAGTGCTCGGGGTACAATATGTGGTTATATACTCTTCAATAGTCATTCTGCCACAACCTAGAGTCCTAAGATTGACTATGTCACCTGGGCGGGAGTGCCCAATTATGAAATATAAATCTTCAACCTCTAGCTTCAGAGGTTGATTGTCTAAGATGATTGCATCAACATCATGTTCCCAATAATTTGTTAGGACCTCTCATGTTGTTTGTTTCAAAGAACTTTCTTAATTCACATCTTTGGAGTGCTTCCAGTGCCTCCAGATCATCTACCACCTGATTGTCAATCTCCTCATGCTCTCTTCCTCTCCACTCGATGACCATACTGCAAATTTTGATCACGAAAAGAGTTAAAATTTCATTTTTTTTTTTCATTTCAAACAAGCTTGTACGTGGGTCATAGTTATGACAGGCGCATATGTAAGCAATTTTCCTTAAAGGCGGGTGTTTGTAGGGCTTCATGTACTCGGCCTGTGCCAAAACAAGGCCTGTACACACCCACCCTCATGCAAAACTTGTCAAAACTAACAAAATTTTGAGAGAAACATGAATGTAAATGAATGAAATTCAAGAGAAGGAAGAGGCCTCGTACTTGGTTCTAACAGTGTGCGATTCCATTGATTGTAGTGGTTGTACTTGTCCGTGGAAATGTGAGGGTAATTTGCATTGAAATGCACTATGTTGGGTTAAAAATGAAAATGGTATGGTAAAAACTTAATTATTAACTATTTAATCCAATTATTTACCCACTTGTCTATAGTTTTTGCCCTCATTATGATTTTCATGGCTAATAGACTGACTTTCAAGTGTAGACAATGTTTAATGGTGCAGTTTTTTAGGAATGATGACTTACAAAGATGTTTTTCAACCTTTCAGTCCATTTTTTTGACTCTTTGATAGGTAATGTTCTCACTTACTCGCTTATAGGGTAGGATATTTTCTGCCTTGCATATTGCATATTTAGTGACGTTTCTACATCTGTCTTAGGGTCAATCCCACTCACTTTTCCCACTAAATATAAGTGTCCTTTTATTTGTGGTAGAGCCTACCGTTAATGGACACCCTAGATAGAACCTTGTTTTTCCTTTTGGTGCCCATTGTCAAGTATTTTCATAGGCTCAGGAGCCCTGTTTATTCCTGCCATGACATTGCGTTGAAACCTCATTTTCTTCTCAATCTATTTTCTATTTGTTACCCGCAGGGCTCCCATACTTTTGTGTTAAGTTGTAACTGCATATCATCTTGACCTCTTGCACTTTTGGGCCTAATGTCAGCTTCAACTTGTTATTGTTTAACCTCTTGTTTATGCATTCTCATCAGTTGCTAGCCTTGCAATCTTTTCCTTTGCAAATTGACACCCGTCTCCTCAGAGTGTCCATATCTTGCAATCTTCACAGGAGTGTCCATATCCTGCACGTGTTTCCTTGTGTTGAGCATAAGTATGTTTCTTGTGCTTGGAACTAGTTTGCTTGCTCATGACACTTGTTACCTCCACTGTACTATATCATTCTTTTATTCCTTTTTAGAATTTCTAATATGAAAAAGACAAAAAAAATCAAATAACAAAAAAAGAGGATGGGAAAGATTCTTCTCTTTAGTATTTTGGCAGCAATCGAGTTGCTCTTGAGCAAAGCATAAAGTTTTGAGTCTATGTCTCAATAGATTGGATTTAGTATGGCTTTAGGAAATTGAACTGATTAAATAGAGTTTTTACTCCTTTGACTGGTTATTCTTCCAGTTAGTATGGAGAGTCTATTGATGCCTCCTGTGTCACAGACTTATGTTTTCATTCATCTTTGAGTCCATGTTGCCAAAATCACTTTATTGTGTCATGCTTTTGTTCAAGGGAAGTTTCATCCTGTGCCGACCACTCCTCATACTTCTTGACTTTTCATGTCGGCCTTCTCGTTGTCAAGTACTTCTCAAAATCAACAAATATCTTTGTCCTATACTTGTACTATAGGGAAGTGTTTTTCACCTTGGCTTAGTTGTTGATGTAGATCTAACTACTATTTGGAAGCAAGAACATAAATTAATGGATCATATTGGCCTTAGAGGAGAAAAGGTCACAGGTTCAAATCCAGAGGGGGGTAGGGTATGTATACCTCTGTAAACTTTAGTAGTCAAATCACTATGCAAAGGGGGTCCCTTGTCATACAAGCAAAGAGGTCTCATACGCCAATTTGGTGTCTGGCTTGGTCATGACCTTAAAAATAGATTATTATTATTATTATAAATAAGAATGGGGTTTACTATAGTCTAAGGATGGGTTAAAAGGTTTTGTTTGAAGGGTTAGTTATACGAGATCTAACATGGTGGTGGAAGAAAATATGGAAGTACAAGTGCACTTTAAAAAATCATGCATCATTATGTGGTTGAATCTTAACAATGAAGTTATTCCATGGGGTAATCTATAAAAAATGAATATATATGGTTTTGCTAGATGTTGCCTGCATAAAGGAAGTGAGGAATATATTTTTCATTTGATTTGTGAATGTCCTTATACTATTTAGGTATGGAAAGAGATAGATAATATATTATTATTGAGCCTATAACAACTTCCCCTTTCATTTTAGCAAAAATGAAAAGGGTCCCCATTTAATTTTTTTATTTTTATTGATTGACGCATTGCTTGAGTTTCCTATTGTATATATGCATTTTCATTTATTTTTATTTTTGATTGAGATTGTTTGTAATTATTTACTTTTGTTTTTCAATTTTATGTTTTTGATCTTATCTAGGATCTGCATGAGGTTTAATGAATTGTTCTTTGATTAGAGTAAGTATTATTTCAATGGCTTCTTTTGTTAATTTGATTATTTATATTCGAATTGCGACCCATTTTTGGAAGTTTGATGTGCAGAGGAAACACTAAATCTGTCTCCCCTTAACTTTTATAAATTCTTTCCTTAGTTATTTTTATGATTGCCAATGGTGGAAACCTTGATTTCAGCGTGTATTAGGATATTCGAAAACCTGGTTTTTATTTTTATTCATTGAGTCCTTAATCTTACGGATCTCAGATTTCATTAGCCATATTTACATTCTAAAGTAGGTTTCACTTTACTAAATCAATGGCTTATATATGTTCGTGTCTATTGTTACGAGGAAAATCTCTCTATGGCTAGGGGTAAACCACAACAGACGAAAATGACTGCATAAATCAACTCTAATCTCAAGTATGCTATCTAAACAAATATGCTAACAAGACAAGATAAGAGGCCTACCTCATCCAGATGTTCGATGAAGTCCATCGTTGAGCACTTGACCCAAAGAAATATACCTGCAACTAGTCCTCAATAACCAAGAAACGCAAGCATATGGTGATAATATATATTGTTAGCACATTTAATAGCATAATTCATCAACATTCATAACAAATACGCCCATGGAATAATAATTCAAATATTTGTGAGATGTTAATTGGACAAGAAAAAAGTATTTCTATTAAGATATAATCAACATAAGTGAATGAGTCACAAACTTCTATGTCGGCATGGTTTATAACTGAGAAACTAAGTTCCTTCAAGCTGAGCCTCCACCACTTCAATCCTCCACCAAAGACAAGCTCATATAAGAGAGAAAATGAAGTTCTCAATCAATAAGGGAAGAGCTTGGGGGCTAAACAATGTGTTCAGACTTAAATGACAAAGGGATGCAGACTCAATGCAAAGTGAATAATTTCTCCAGAGTAACTTTACTCTCAAAGTTGAATTCTTTCTCCTCTTTTCCATAGCTCAGATTTGGCCCATTTATAGCCTTCAAGTGGAACTAAAGGGCCAAGTCAGAACACTTCCAGTATATGGAAGGCCAAGGATCATTGATCTCGTGATGTGACATGGAAACCTGACACCATTATTTAATTTTGGTCACATTTCCTGATGTACGCGGGTTGTAGTGGTGCAACCTGCGTATATGCATGTTGTAATATAGGCAGGGCGCGTATATGTGGAAAAATCATGTTTTTAGCTCTGGGATTTACAAAAAGGGACTTCAAGTTTGCATAGGGAAATGGAAAAAGGCCCTCTGTGGGAGATTGCATGGGGTGAGGCAAATCTTTGTATAACAAATGCCCCATAATGTGTGAGGTCAGAGGAGTATCTGCAATGGCTGAAATAAATTATAATACCTAGAAGTGGAGTAATGGGGACCCAACTAGAAGAACTAGTTTCTCATTACAATCTATATTGACTTTGCATACAGGGCTGCCAATTTTGAATTACACCGCTTATCCATGTGAAAATATGCCAAAGAACTATCCATGGCCATGAATAGACAAATACAAATGTGGTTACATGCCAAAGGCTGTCATAGTCACGAACAAGGCCGAGTAAAACTAGTCTCAAAATCAATATGAAGACATATGTATACAATGGAGTACAATTTGATCTCCCAAGATCATTGAAGTCACACAAGTACTGGTCCAATGAAAAGGTATCAACAGCTTAGGAAAGCTGCGACTATAAACTGATGTCTTCAAGTCTTCTACACAATCCTCCAAAGGTGCAAGTCTACATCATGTGAATAAAGGAGTTGAGGTCGAACACAATGAGACTTCATTTGATTACCGATCATTGAGGTATACTGTTAACAAACACGAGACAACCTACTGATGATGAAAGTAGGTATCAAGGCACCAAGTACATTATTACAAGTGTGAATAAAGGAGTCGGGGTCAAACACTTGAAGAATCCATCGATCATGAGACATTGATATATTCCCAACTGTCGATGGAGAGAGAACTTGTCACTAATGACTACAAGCCTCTAGGTACTCATATGATTCTAGGTATCGTCTCCAGAATAGATGAGTTGAAGTCGATGGAAGGAGATCCGTTGAAAGGAGAGCATTAAGGCATCTCTCATCATTCAACATGAGGTACAAAGCAAGAGCTTAATGATTTGGAGGAAATTGGACGAAGAACATGTTCATGAACCAACGACCCTGTGCGTCTTTCGCGTGTGCTAGGTGCAAGCGGTACACGAAAAAGACCCTCTGAATAATAGCCAATGAGGAAAAATGTTGACAAAGGCGAGGAAACCACCAATAAGGCTAATGGAATCCAAGACACTGCATGGATCCCAATGTGTGAATAGATGTCTTGTCGTCGAACACAAGGGAAACCACCCAGTCAACGACCAATGATGAAATGTCAACTGTTGGGTTCAAGGTTACTTACCAATGAGGAAAGTAGGACCAAGGAGCGCAATAGGACTACAACTTCATGTGATTATGAGACAAACTGAGGGTATGGCCGACATGCAAAGTCAAGAGTTTTGAGGAATGGCCGACATAGGTTGACATACATCCTTTGAACAAGAGCATGAGACATATTGAAGACTATGGCATCATAGAGTCAATGATGAAACCATGAGATGCAGGATGCATCAATCAAATTTTCCATAGGGATTGGAAGAGTAACCAGTCGGGGGAGTAAACTCTCTATAACGAGCTCAACATCCTAAGGTCATGCTAAACCCAAAATTATGATGACAAGTGGACTCAAATTTTTTTTGCTCTATTCAAAGACAACATGACTGCTACCAATATAAGATAATATTCCCTTCCTGCCCATCTTTTTTAGTTTTTTCATAGTCAAATGAACGTTATGATACAGAAGAGGAAACGAGTGTCGCAAGTAATCAAAACTAGTTCCAGCAGTAAAACATACCTATGCTCAATGCAAGGAGGTGCATGCGGGAGATGGACACTCGGGGGAATGTTCCCTCTTGGGTATAGGGTGTCAAGTTGCGAAGGATATAAAGAAGGCTCTGCTTGGTTGAGGATGCAAAACTGCTGAGGAAAATGGTTTATAACGCAAAGTGAGAACCGCCAATAGGCTCAATACTGCAATCAAGGGCATGAGATGCAATCACAACTTAATGCCAAAAAATGTCTTTTTTCATAATCTTAGTCTACTTGGTTTGAAAAAGGGATAAACTTGTACCAAATAGACATCCTTTCAAATCCAATTTACGAGTGTGAAAGAGATAAGTTCACTCAAAAATATTTTCTCTTTATGAAAATGAGTTGGAAAAGAGCTTAAATCAAACTCACTTGGGAGTTCTCTAGGTATAGGTCAGCATGTTTATGAGTGAGAAATGAGGTTCGACTTAAAGTCATGTATTAGCTATAAGGGACTCTCGGTCCTACGAAAAAATCTTTGCATGGGCACCGAATGAAGTAGAGGGTCTAACTAGGGTGCCCATGTTTGGTAAGTCTCTACCATTTGATAGCGACACTTCTAGTAGCAGATAGAAAGTTCTATGTCACTAAAAAAAGGGTTTGTACCTAAGGCATATGAGTGATAGTTATAGGACGATGCAAGCATGCATGATGGAATATATACCTATCCTATATGTTGGGTAGCGAAAATGCATGTCCGAAGTTACGAACGGTCGACATAACGCTGAAAACCACAAGAATCCATGGACAAAACCAACTCAATCCATTGTTGTATTAGTCCATTATGCGAAAAAATTATCTGAAACTATGCAAAGTGGATAAAAATTTGCTATAAATAAACAAAAAAGAAAACAAAATTTACTATACCATTTTACTTTTTTACCCAAATAATGGATTTTGGACCAAATTACCTTCGATCTTCAACTGGTTATTGCGGGAGCTACGAGTGACATAATCAACGACTGTCTAGACCAGGTAATTCCTCTTCCCCTCCTCTTTCTTTTTAGTGGAATACATTTTGTATTTAGGTTTCAATTTTAAAGTTATTTAGGGCGCATATTAGAAGTTTAGGTGTATGCAGGCTATCGTTCATCAGGTCGCGTATACGCGTGATTATACGTGGTTGTCTAAAAGACAACCAACGTATACTCATCCCTATACGTGACTGTGAATGCTGCAACCCACGTATATGTCCGTAAACAATGTTTTTTAGTGAATGCTAACTCAAAAAATGTTTTTTCTCTTGCAGGATGGTGCTAGAGTGGAGGGAAAGAGAACATGAGGAGGTAGATATTGTTGTGGAAAGAGATCCGGGGGCCCAAATGGCCTTGAAAAGATGCGGGTTGTATAAGTTTTGGGCTCTCAAAGGGATGAGGGCCCAAGTGAGATTGCTACAGTTGATCGTGGATTACTAGGATCCAGACAGTGAGAGCTTCAACCTTGATGGGAAACCATTAAGGATTGAAGTCGACGATATTTATATTTTGACGGGGTTGTCGCGTCGGGGTGAGGTGGTCAACCTCAAAGCTCAACGAGTTGGGAGTGGTATGAAGATAGAAGAATACATAGTCGCTCATTGCATTTCAGGGACAGAGAAGGTCAAGAGTCAACTCCCCATCCGAGCGATAAACAATCTAAGCCTCAATATTATTGTCCTAGTTTTGACACAGTTCATAGGATCGATGTCGTTGCACCAAGCATCGAGGCTGCTTATGTTCTACTCTGTAGAGTGCTTGAGACCGACGGTGTATGACTGGTGCACTTCACTTTTGGATAAGATGAAGATCCAGTTGACAAAATGCAAACATGGTGGTAAGAGGAACATCGGGTTCGCTTCCATATTGTGTAGCTTTTTCTTCGAGCGGTTTCCAACTTTGGGACCTAGAGTTGAGATCACTCCGCGAGGACCTCGTGATCCAGCCATGACATGGTGGACCAAGGTGATGAGTTGACAGGGAGGAGGTAGGGTGCCCACACCCTACAATGATGATTTCTTTTACTGGTGGAGACGACAGGTCATTTCTTTAGATGACTACCCCTATGCAGGGATCGACTTCAGAGGAGACCCTGACATGCCATTACCACCAGGGACCACCTACGGGGACATAGGTATGTCAAAGTTTTTTAAATATTTTATTTTTTTATATTTTTGTATAGGAAAACAAAAATATTTTTGTATGATGTTTAAGTACTAATTAGACATGTATTTGATGCAGACGTAGGTCCACAACGACCGGACAAGCTTCCACGACATCATCGGAGGCATCGAGGAGATGAGGCGGTGGGAGGAGAAGCGAAGAGAGTCTTTCAAAACGTGCAGGGAAACTTGTCTCATTTGACACAAAGGATTCTGATGGTTCAAGTGGAGGATCTGTCGGAGGCTATGTAGCGGCAAGTGGTAGGCGTGCCCAGAGCTTGGGTGTGACTCTTTCGGTGTCTCGCAAACACCGTAGTTTTCTATCATGACACTCATTCGACGCCACAAGCGTAGATGTCATGACTTTTGTATTATCGGCTGTATATGTGTATTGAGGGTGTTAGCCCCAATTTTGTACTATAAACATCATATTTTTTGAAATATATATAAAAACATGGTTCTTCGGCTTTACTTCTGTTGCAATGTGTACATTGATAACAATGTTTTCTTTCCTTTAGTTATGTGACAAATGGCAATCTAAAACAGAATTAGCATATGCATCAGATACATAATTACAACTCCTAGGTATGTGATGATAAGTAATAAAATCAAACTGTCATTCTAAAAGGCGTACCCGTAGGAATCGTCGGAGTAATGTAGGGTCACGCACACGGTAACTGTCGTTCAACTAACATACTGCTAACTGGGAATCCAAACGAACCTCAAAAGAGCGAATACCATGAAAAATGGCACCGCACAAAAGTTTTATAACGACGTTATATTCAACCACATTATTCGTGAATGGCCCTAGGCATACGCCACCTGAAGACACCAGTAGACCCTCGGGTGAGTACACAACCCAAGTGGTGGAAGCCAAGTTCCATGTATGACGAATGGCTTCGTCTGTGAATCCTAAGTAGACTGAAGACTCCGTTGACATCTGCCAACCAAGGGAAAACTCGATAAGCAAGCTGAAGACAAAAAATAAAGGGAAAATATATACACACTAAATTACATTAATATACAAAGAGTTACGCCCAAGATTGGGGCTTAAGCATAATATCTTTTCAAGTAGAGCCCATTCTTGGGCTTAGCCAACATGCTCCCTTCATAATCTTCTAATTCATGGGCTCCTTTTTCTAAGACATGTCGCACGATATAGGGATCGTTCCACATGGGTTTAAACTTGCCTGCCCTTAGTGGTTCTTTGGCTTGATCATATAAAAGGACTAAGTCACCCTCAGTGTACAACCGAGGACATACAGACTTATCATATTTGACCTTGACATGTCTTTTATTTGCTTCGATAGTCGTAGAGGTGTCTCGATGCTGCTTGTCAAGGCTCTCTAGGTGTACGAGGCATCCTTCAAGATCGAAAGTGTCAGGTAGGAGCGTAACTGCCAATCTAAGAGAAGAAATTCCACATTCAATAGGTAATATCGACTCCACTCCGTGTACTAACTGGAAAGGAGAAAAGCTGGTGGAAGTCTTGACTCCAGTTCAGTATGCCCAAATTGCGGGATATAGCATGATATGCTAGTCAGATTTGCTCTGGCTGACAATTTTATGCAAAATGGTCTTGAGAGACTTGTTTACAACCTCTACTTGTCCATTTTCCTTAGGGTAGTAAGGGGAAGAATGACCATGCTTAAACCCGAGTTTAGTTGTTAGTTCTTCCATCATTTCATTTTGAAAGTGACTTCCATGATCAATGACAATCTCACTCGGGATTCTGAATCTGGCGATAATTTGATTGAATACGAAGAAGGCGACAGTCTTTCCGTTGGATTTAACTGTAGGAATGGCCTCAAACCACTTAGTAACATAGTCTATGACCACGATAATGTGTTGATTCCCCCCAACCAAAGTTGGGTTGCAATCCACAAAGTCCACCCCCCAATTGGTGAAGGGACCGACAATAATGATTGGATGGAGAGGGGTTGGATGCGAGCGCAATTTCCGAGTGAACACCTGGCAGGGGTGACACTTCTCAACCACTTCAACACAATCTTTAAAGATAGACGACAAAAAATAGTCGGCTTACAAAATTTTCTGGGATGTCGCATGCCCAGATATATGACCACCACAAGCCCCACTGTGGAAATTGTTTAGAACTGAATCAACTTCTTCATGAGTTAAAAAACGACGCAAGATATTGTTTATTCCTTGATGATACAGAGTGTTGCCGACGTTAAGGTAATTCTTAGCTTGGTATCGTATACGTCGTTAGTCATCTCACGAGAGATGTTGAGGGAACTTCAAGGTTTGAAGATAGAGAACAATGTATCAATACCAGAGGTCTGACAACGAGACAAGGAAAATGTGTTCATCCGAAAAAGAATCAACATGAATAACATCCTTGTCCAATCGTGGGAAGTCAGATATTAACTCTGCAAAGACTAGTGATTTCTTGGATTTCGCAGAAGCAAAATCGAGATCGAATTCTTGTAAAATCACAATCCATTTATTGTATTTTCCCCCTATGATATGCCTGGTAAGGACGTATTGAAATGGATTGACATCAACAACCATAGTAGTTTTGTAAAGCAATATATAATGGCGTAATCGTTGGACTGCGTGAACGACAACCAAAGTTAGCTTTTCAACGTGAGAATATTTGAGCTCAGGACCGACTAAGTATCGACTAAGATAGTAAATGATGTGCTCATGGAGCTCATCATCCTCTTGAACCAATACCATACCAATCTTCTCTTCGAACGCGATGAAATAAAGCAAGTAATCTCTATTGTAGTAAGGAGACTTCATCAGAGGTGTCGATACCAAGGCTTTCTTCAAAGCATCGAAGGATTCCTGGGCTCGCTCATCCCAGATAAAAAGGGTGTCCTTATTCAAAAGACACATTAAACCCTTAGTAATATTGGCATAGTTCACTATAAACCGACGTAAAAAGTTAGCTTTCTCTTGTAAACCTTGAAGTTGTCGAATAGTGCGCGGGGGAGGCAATCAAAGTATTGCCTCAACCTTTAATGAATATACCATGATCCCAATCTTAGAGACTAAAAATCCTAGAAGACGTCCAGACCTAACGCAAAAGATGCATTTATGAGGGTTCAACTAGATGCGATAATGACGACATATTTCAAAAACTAGCCAAATGTGCTTAAGGTGATCCACTCTCTTACGAGAGTGAGCAACAAGATCGTCAAGATAAACTTCGACTATATGCTTAAGATCGTGGAATGCGAAGGTCATAGCACATTGGAAGGTTGCTATGGCGTTTTTAAGGCCGAAAGGCATCTTACGGTATACAAAAGTAACCCAAGGACAAATAAATGTCGTCTTATGTTGATCCTTGAGTTTAATTTGAATTTGGTTATACCCTGAAAATGTATCCATGAAAAAAAAAACTTCACTTTCCGCACACTCGTCAAGGATTTGATTGATGAATGGTGTCGGGAAGTTGTCCTTAGGACAAGCTTTATTCAGGTCACGAAAATCCATTCATACATGGATGGCTCCCTACTTCTTATTCACAAGAACATGATTTCATACCCATTCAGTTAAGGGAATCGGGTAGATGAATCTAACATTAAGCAGTTTCTCTACCTCTGCCTTGATAGCAGGGGCCTTTTGAGGATTGACAGCTCTAAGACATTGTCAAACAAGCTTAGCATCCAGGTAATTTTTAATCTCATGTTTGAGAATTCGAGGATCGATTATTGGCATCTCTTCATATGACCAAGCGAAAGCATATCAAAATTCCTTGAAGAGTTCAGTGTAGATCATGATTTCTTTTAGCGAACTATCCGCACCGATGTGTACATTTTCAATCTTGAAAGGGGTATGAGAGATATCGATCGTGACGGTAGGTGAGATATTCGCCATATTTCCTTCAACATAAATGTTGTGCGTATCAAGCAGAACTACAACGTGATCGACTATCTCTCTCAGAGTAGATCTAAAGTCATTTGGTTCGATTCTAGCAAGCTCTGGGAGAAAATAAGAGTGATGATGCGTATCATCCCAAAGTTTTTCAGAACCATTCATGGCCTCGATGATAGCTTCATCCGAGGGTAAAGTCTCATCGAGGCAATCATGTGAATAAGACGATGAAGTGGCCCACATGGGCTCAAGAACAGGATCCTCCTCGTCTGTCTGAGAGGTAATAGGATCGAGATCGACTGAAGAGTCAAGAACAACTTGATACACTATCTCTGCTACTGATAGTGGCATGGCCATTCCAGCATGCAATTGAACTTCACAAGACACATTCGAGGAAGGTAGGGTCCAAAGATCATTAAAATAGGAAGTGCGGAAAGGAATGGACCTCTCTGATGAAACGAGCCTACTGGACATGGCACAAATATGGTGAACCGGTGCCATGAAGTCAAAGGTACCCATAAGGGATGAATACATTCTGAAACCAATATTCTCAGTTTTTTGCTGAGAATTGTTGACCATGGGGATCAGCGGTCCAAGAGATGCACTGGGGATAGTATACACAAAGGACAACTGATCGATCGTCACAATCTTCCCATCGTGAGGAAAACAAAGAGTACAGAAGATGAATGATACGATGGCAGTCATAGCTTAAGTCTAATTGCGTCCTAGTAACAAGTTATAATTGAGAGGCGCATAAACCACCTTGACATCCACCTCTACCATCTTCCCACCTAACTGGACCGAAAAGGCAGGAAGAATACCATGAGGGCGGAAGGAACGATCGTCAAAAGTAGTCAACATGGTTGGAGACTAAGAGAGAGTCAGAGAGTCGAGGGCTTTCCAACAGACCAGGGACATCACACATGTTGTAGCGCCTTCATCAACAATAATATGCTTGATGGTATACTTCGAGTAACCCACATGGATTTGGAATGCCACATGGTAAGGAAAGCGAGGCTTCACATTTGTGACGTCAAACTTGATAACTTTCGAGCCACTGGGATCTAGAGCTCCTAATGCAGATAGCAAGGCATTCCTCTATGAAGGAAACGTTTGGAGTATCTCCAGAGCCGACATCACACAAGGGGTTTGACCCAGGTTCTCAATAATAGAGTAATTATGGGCGGCTCTAGCATTAGGATTGTGGGTAGAGCACTTGAGTACTCCTTTCGAAATACGAGGCAGTGGCTCTGGTTTTTCGATATGTAAGGGCATCTCCAAAGGAGGAGGAGACTCTAGACCAAGTACAGTTTGTGGAAAACCGTAATCGTGAGATCGAGTGGCTACATTAACCTCAGATTTGACCATATTGATGCATAAACGGTCACCATCTTGTGCCGCTGGGTTCTGACTCCCACTCGCCACATTTCTGGCATTTGAGGAGCTCGAGGCCATGTGCTAGTTATGTGGAAAATGATTCATCATCACGACGGGCAATAGAGATAAGAGCGTCACAGCTTACGCAAGTTTGGGGCATAAATGAGTAAGGTGATCGTTTGTACAAAGTTTATAGGGAAACTTCACCTTACGCCTTTCTTTCTTTCCCTCACCAACATTATTATTCATCTTCTCATTATTACCATTGTTCTTGGGTTTATTATTATTCTTCCCACCCTTGCGATTATTATTACGTCCTTTCTTCTTATTCTCGCCTGGTTGTTGGTTACCATTTGGGCCGGTCAACGATTGCACATAATGTACATCTATTGATTGAGTGGGATTGGAAGACACAGACGAAGCTGGCCCTCCTGCAGACTGGTTTAGAGACAACTCTTTCAAATGGCTTATCACAGAGTTTGCGGATTTCACATTGGTGGAGCCTACAATGCTATAGACATGAGGCTTAGGCTTTTATCTAGGGTCATAGTTTGACCTAGGTGCATAAGGAAGAATATTGTATAACATCCCAGACTGAGCATATATAAAATCTAACTGTTGGGCTTTTAAAATCGCTTCTTCCTCAGATGTAACCTCGGATGTAGCAACATCCTTCAAAATAGGAGGTTGTAGAGACTTAAGGAACCACTCTAACAGGAATTCCGGGGGTATAAAGGTCTTTATCAACCTCTTCCATCTACGCTACTCCTGGATGTGATCCGAGATATGAGTGGCTTTGTCCTGGCATAAGGTCGACATAAGTTCTAGGCCAACATCATAACGAATTGACAATTGGAAGTGGTTAAGGAAGACCAGAACCATCTGACTAAAGGTCCCGTATGCCCCCCTAGGTAGTTTGATATACCATTTTGTGACAATCCCCCTAAGGGTGCGTTGAAAAAATCTTAACTGAATGTAATCGTCATTAAGGGAATTGTAAGAGTGCCATAGGTGAAAGGTGGTAATGTGGTCACCAGGATCCTCGCCATTCTTGCCTTTGAATTTTGGAATATCCGAAGGAAGCTTGGTGGGAATGAGGGGCCATGTAGGATCATGACACACATGATCAATCATCAACTTAGACAAGTCTGACAGATTGAGCATGGTCGGAAAAGGGAGACGAGGTTGCGGCATCTGGCCCCAAGCTCCCTGGAAAGATTGTGGTGGGTGAATTGCAGCCCATCCAGGGTTCTGGTAAGCACCATGGCCCTGTCTGAGATTGTAAGACCCTCCTCCGGGATGATTCATAAGGGGTTGGTTGGGCATCATTCCAGTAGGAATGTTCTAATGAGGGTTATAAAAACTCCCCTCAGTCGGAGTGGACCTGGGTTGGGGGTCGCCCAAGGTGTGAAATTGACCTCCTTCGGGTGTGAATCCAGAGGATGAAGGTGGATTCGTCATGCCAAATGTGTTGGTCAGAATCGACAATGAGGAGGTGAGTGTAAATGACGAAACTTGAGCAGAAGCTTGTCCGCCAGGTTGGTTACTCCATCTAGAAGCAACAAGATTAGACCCAGGATTAAAAGGAGGAAATCTTCCCATGGTAAGAGTCGTTTGAGGGACATGAGTGCCACCAAACGAGAATGGAGTATAAGGAGGAGTTGTGCCCCCAAGTCCAATGCTAGCATTAGGGCCAACGACTAGGATGGAGTTTGAAAACTGCGATGTAAAATTAGGCATACCATGGGAAAAAAGGACTAGAGGCCATCGAGATGGACTAAACATTATAGCTCGGTGAATGGCCAAGAGACCCAAAAGGGTTCATGGCTATAGGTTGAGTATTCACTATAGGATGGACAACGATGATAATATGTGCCTCCGGCACTACAACCATTGTGGTTGAATGAGTAGAAGGGGTACCATTAACTATAGTAAGTGTGGGAGTCGAAGGGCTCCCAGTATCTTGATGACTCAGTTCAGTACTCATCCTTGTAGAATCACAAGTCTGATAAGTGGAGGTGTGTATACCACGTTTAATAACTCTACGCCTTTTAGAAGGCAAAGACACAAAATGTGGTGGTAACTGTAACAAGCGGCGAGACCTACATGGAAGCTGGTTTGGCTCCACGATGACTAAAGATTCAAGATATAAAAAACAAATCCTAAGGCTAACTAGTAATTAAAGAGCACACCAAAAACAATCAAATGACCAATATGCATACAAACATGATAAAGTGGTTGAAAGGGACCTCCCTCTCTAAAGTAGGTATGCCTCGCCCAAGAGGGGCCTAAGACTCCACTGCTAAATATTGGAGGAAACAAAATCAGTTATAAGGGCCCTCGTGGGCATAACAACCAGTCGATCAGATCCCCCCGAAGAGGTAATCCTCCATAAAGGTTGTGTGTTGTCTGACCCTTATCTGACCCAGGGTACCTACAAAATAACCCCTGCAAGTAACTTATTTGGTACCTGAGTCAAGCGACTAAGCAACCACGATATAACTGATGCACATGCGAACAATCATAAGTCAAGTCCACCATATGGGCAGGGCGACAAAGCCCAAAAACTTGAAAGCACAACCTCTCATGGAGGTAAGGGCACTAGCAAGATCCCTATATATGAATAGATTCCCAGAAATATATTTGACGCTAAGAAGGTATCGGGGGGAATATCCCTTCAATTGACCTCATACGACCTCGTGCTTAACTCCGGTGTAAGCGAAGCCTCCTGATATTACCGATTATACAATGGATTTATCCACTCCCTTATTCATACACATATGTTGATTTAATAGCCTTGGAGAAGTTTACTCTCAAAATCCTATTCCAAGTCTCTAAATCCTAATCTAGTTTGTGCACCCTAGAAAATAAAATCGCTACGATTCAATTTTAAATTACATGCATTAAGATAAATGACAAAGACTCAAGAGATCAAAATGCCAATCAATGTAAAATGCCTAATATTTTTGTTTTTTCAATATACGAGAATGAAAATGCAAGGATTGAACAACAAATTGATATAAAGACTCTACTGTTGTAGTGTACGTTTTCACTACCAAGGTTTCCAAACCTCTCAGTTACCATTCTATACATGGATTTTTACATAATTCGTACAGACATTATAGGCTCATGCATTTAAGCAATTAAACACACTTAAATCTCAGAGTAAAATATATAATTTGCTGCTACAATTAAACAAGCCATAGCATTCAACAGTAATTCATTTACACAGCGGAAAACATGATACATAAACAACTCAATCATGCAAAACATGATCAAAGCATAATTCAGATACTTATCTTTTAACAGCTGTAGAAATCACCAACCAAATGTAGGCCTTCCACGAACCTCCCAGCCGTAGACCGCACTGCTCCTGAACTCAACAGTGGGTCACCCCCGAGCTGGGACTGAGCTCCACCCCAGAGCAAGGAATCCAGACTCAGGCTGAGGTTACAGGGAATTCAGTCATACACATCCACCAGGAAGAAAGCTCTCCCAGGAATCTCCCACACTCACTACCCACAGACCCTCATTCCCCACATGCCTGTTCCACCCCAGGAGAGTGCACCTTCTCTGTCACCTGGACAGTCCTTCGGCTGCCAGTCTCCCTTACCTTGGGTTACAGGAACAGACCGGACCTGAAGTCTCCGGGCTCTATGGCAGCTACAGGGTTCCTTCCAGGAGTTCTCTCCTTCCTCTGCGCACTCTCTCACCTGGAGGAGTCGCTCACAGGCCAACAAGCCTCACGCAGTCCAGTACTGCGTGATCACAACAACCCACCGGAAAAACAGACATGAGCTATCCAGCAGGTTTAACAATGGTGGATGGTCTCATGGATTGGCTCCACACATAGGCTCGACGCTCAGACAGAGGATGTTTCGGCCTTTCAGAATTCAACACACACAGGCTATTCCCGAAATCAACCCAGACTATTTAATTTCCCGTTCCAGAACAGAGGAATACACCAGTTTCCTCAGAGCCAGATACCGACTTCCTTGAAATGGTTCGGCGATGGCAAATGGGTCTCACGGTCACGGCTTCGGGACATAGAGGTACAGATTATTCAGAACAATCACAGGCTTTTCATCTCTCAGGTACGCATGAGGTATTCTTTGCAGAGGTCGAGTTAATCGTACTGCTCAGAGCCTGTCCACGCTCAGGCAGTCGGGTGGAATGGAGAAGGATCCCCCTCATGACTCATCTTGGGCGTTTTATCTGCATGCAGCAGGGTTGACACTTGTCACCCTTGGAACTACATGCGTTCCACCAGCGTGCATCCCTTTTGCACGCTTTCCCTTTCCAAAACTTAGGATAAACAGAAATGCACATGTCTCTTTTTGAAATAATATTAAAATATTATTTCTCAGGCTTAAGCCCCTAGGCTCAACACTTAGCCCCTTTCCCACCTTCCAGCCCCTAGTTCTTTTCTCTACCAGAGTTACACGAGGGTCCCTTACAGACTGGCTTCCCTTGATCCCCCTCCAGACAGCTGGATCGAATGGATGAGAACCCCCCCTCACGACTTACTTCATCTGTTTTATTTGCATGCACCAGGGTTGACACTTTTCACCTTGGAAACTGCATGTGTTCCATCCGCACGTCTTCCTCTCACCACTTGGGAAATCACGTGTCCTTCCAAAAGGACTTAGGATAAAACCATATGATGCACATATCTTTTTGAAACAATAATAAAATATTATTTCCAAGTTTAAGCCCCTAGGCTCATCACTCAGCCCCTTTCCCACCTTCCAGCCCCTAGCTCCTTTCCCACTCTGTGGACGCTCAGTCCCCCATCACTCATTCATCGTGGTCGGTCTGCACCTGGCGGTGTTTATATTTTATTGATTATTCTGCATACATACTAGTACAACAGTAGGCTCCTGGCCTTCAAACACTTCGGCTTCCTGGCCTAACAACCACATAAGCCTTCCAGCTTATACAAAACTTGGCTCACCAGCCTATAGAACACATTTACAATTCATTTCATATATCATGATCTGTAAAGGGGCTCGGCCTTGGGGACACTACAATCCCCCTCCCCTTATTTTTGCACTGTCCTCAGTGCAACTTACACTGCCTCTGTGTGTCCTTCAAAATTTTCAAAAAGATGCGGGTACTCTGCCCGCATAACTTCTTCATGCTCCCATGTCGCGTCCTCGGGACCGTACCAGGTCCACTGGACCTTTACAATCCCTATAGCTCGATTCCGGAGCTGCTTGTTTTTCCTGTCCAATATGCGCATAGGATGCACTTGCAGGACACCTTCTGGTTCCACCTAAATCACAGTCCAATCGATAACATGATTAGCATCAGGTACATATTTCTTAAGTAGTGAAACATGAAACACATTATGTACAG
>ML780158.1:517900-531791 GCA_009831015.1 Picea engelmannii | reverse complement strand
TCTGTTTACTCTCTCTGTCTGTCCATCAGACTCGGGATGATATGTTGTACTGAAGTTCAGATTCGTTCCGAATCCTTTGAACAGTCCTTTCCAGAAATTCGAAGTGAATTTCGGGTCTCTATCAGACACAATTGTCTTAGGAACTCCATGCAAGCGTGCAACTTCTTTTAAAAAGATATCAGCAACATCTGCTACTCTGTGGGTGGTTTTCAGTGGAATAAAATGGGCAACTTTAGTAAGCTTGTCCACCACCACCATGATTGAATCATGCTGCTTGCTTGTTCTGGACAATCCTATGATAAAATCCATTGTTACCACATCCCATTTCCACTCAGGAATAGGTAAAGGTTGCAACAACCTTGCTGGGTGTCTGTGCTCAGCCTTGACCTTCTGGCATTCCATACATCTGGCGATGTATTCAACAATTTCCCTCTTCATACCTGGCCAAAAATAATGGCTTTTGACTGCTGCCACAATCTTCTGATATCCAGGATGTCCAACATAAACCATGTTATGCATCTCCCTTAGAATTGCCAACTTCAACTCTTGGTCATTAGGTACATACACTCTGTTTTTATACAGAAGTAAACTATCAGTTCCCAAGGTGTAACTTTCCTTGGTTTGTGGTTTCTCATGCTGCTGTAGCTTTGCTACAAGTCTTTTGTACTGCAAATCAGCATTTGCAGCTTCAAGAATTCTGTCTTTCAACTCAGTTCTGTACATGCTAATGGCTGTAGCATGTAATTCATGCACTTTTCTGCTGAGTGCATCAGCCACTTTATTGTCTTTCCCTTTGATATGCCTGATATCAAAGTCGTATTCGCACAGAAATTCCAGCCATCTAATTTGCTTGGCATTTAAAGTTGGCTGATCAAATAAATACTTCAGACCATTGTGGTCTGTTCTTAATTCGAATTTCTTGCCCATGAGTTAATGTCTCCATTTCCTCAATGCATGGACAACTGCTGCCAGCTCTAAATCATGAGTGGCATAATTCTTTTCATGCTCTTTCAGCTTTCGGGATTCATAACAAATTACAGATAACTCTTGGATGAGAACTCCTCCCAGCCCTTCCTTACACGCATCCATGCACACTACGTAATCCTTACTTGGATCAACAATCTTTAGGATTGGAGCACTAGTGATTAGTTGCTTCAGTTGCTGGAAGCTGCTCTCACATTCATCAGTCCACTGAAATTTCTTCTCCTTCCTTTGCAAGGAAGTGATAGCATGCGCTATCCTTGAGAATCCGGCTATGAACCTCCTATAGTAGCCTGCCATACCCATAAAGGATCTAACTTCTGTTACATTTCTTGGCGCTGGCCACTCTTGAATGGCCTGTACCTTCTCAGGATCCACAACGATCCCTTCTTTAGAAATAATGTGTCCCAAGTAATGGATCTGCTTTTGGTAAAATGAGCACTTGCTCAATTTTGCGTAAAGCTGGTGTTCTCTCAACACCTGCAACACCATTCTAAGGTGTTGCTCGTGTTCTTCCTCTGTCTTGGAATACACCAATATATCGTCCAAGAAGACTATGACAAACTTGTCCAGATAATTTCTGAACACTCCATTCATTAAGCACATGAAGACAGCAGGTGCGTTGGACAGTCCAAACGGCACCACAGTGAACTCATAATGACCGTACCTTGTTCTGAAGGCGGTCTTGCTGATGTCTTCATCTTTTATCCTCACTTGATGATATCTAGATCGAAGATCTATTTTCGAAAATACTTTCACATCCTTTAACTGATCAAAAAGATCATCAACCCTTGGCAGAGGATACTTGTTCTTGACAGTGACTTTATTCAACTGTTTTAAGTCAATGCACAGCCTCATCGTCCCATCTTTCTTCTTCACGAATAGGACTGGGGCTCCCCACAGTGACACGCTAGGACAAATGTAGCCTTTCTTTAATAGCTCTTCGAGCTATAGTTGCAACTCTTTCAGCTCTGGTGTGCTCATCCTATAAGGAGCTTTCGAAACTGGAGCTGCTCCAGGCATTAGATTTATAGAAAAGTCAATGTCCCTCTTCGGAGGTAGTCCAGGCACCTCCTGAAACACGTCCTCAAACTCTTTGAGCACCCTGTGGTCTTCCAGATTCGAGACCACATTTTGGAATACTTCTTCCACCCGGGTTGCAAATAATTGACAACTTTTCCGGTAACATTTCTTCAGCTACATGGATGAGATTTCTCTAACAACCACGGCTCTGGGAATTCCTTGGATCGCGAATTCATAATGCATAAACCGCTTGTCACCGGAATCCTCGATTCTCCGATGAACAAAACTCTGACGACGCCTGATCCTTTTCCACCTGTCCATGCAGATGGACGGTCCTGATTGACTCTCGGGGTTTCGAAACTTACGATGTCCTGAATTCCTTGTCCTCAGGAACTCCGATTTTCTGATGGCCAATATGCCGACTTGCTCTGGATCTCCGACACCTGTCTCGTGTGAACGGACGGCTCAGATTGACTCTCGGGATTTCGAGACTTTCAAGGTCCCGGTTCTCATGACCTTGAGAACTCTGATTTTCCGATGAAGCCCTACTATGGAGCTTTCGTCGATGGCGCTAGATGATTGCCACATGTCCCTTCAACGGACGACCCTGATTACGTCGGTATTTCGGGACTTTTAATGTCTTGTTTCCTTCGGCCTCAGGAATGTCGATTTCCTGATTCTCCGACTCTTCCTGGATCCTTGACACCTGTCTTCCACTATCTCCCACCGTGGCCCACACGACTCCTCCGTCGGGATATCGCGAATCGTGACTTCGAGCTGCAAGAGTTCTTGCCTCCAGAAACTCCGATATGTCGAACCCCGACTCCTCGGGATCCTCTGACGCGCGTCCCCGAAATGAACGACTCAGATCTCGTCGGGAAATCGCGTTTCGCGATTTCATAGTGCATGGATACTTTGTCCACGAGGTCTGCGATTTCCCGATCCGAGATGGCTCGATGGACGACCTCCTGTCGGGACTTTTCCCAATGGCTCCGATCACTGCCACCCATCCCAAGAACGAACGGTCCTGATCGTTTCTTGCTGTTTCGGGGTTTCGATGCCAATGTGCCTATGTCTTCAGAATTCCCGGTTCTCCAATACTCCGGTTGGCTGACAGTTGGCCCCTTTCGCTGACGCTATCCTCTCTCTCTGATGTGTGATCTGCTGGCCCCACTCATCGGGGTTTCGAACTTCGCGATTTCAAAATGCAGAGATTTCGTGTCCACGAAATCCCCGATACACCGATTCCCGATTTCCCGATGGGGCCAAACGCCGATGGTTCTCGATGGTTGCCACCTGTCCCATGGACGGACGGCTCTGATTGTATCAGGAAATCGAGTATCGTGATTCCTTGACGCAACGGTTCTACACCTCTGAAATTCTCGATGGGTAAAATCCCGATACCTCCCAGAATGTTGACGCGTGTCCCTGCCGAGATCAACGGCTGGGATCCGTTCTCGGGATTTTGAGAACCACAAGGTCTCGATTCTCTAGCTTAACAAAACCCCGATGACTCTGGTATCCCGGTGGCTCCTCCTCTGGACACTAGGACTTAAACCTTGTGCAACTTCTCGAGATCTAACGGCTGACGGGATTTCGCCCGAGATCTGACGGCTCAGATCCGTCCTCACGCGTAACAGACAGCTCTGCTTCAGGATAATCGATTTGTTGCATAAAACATTACGTAGTGTTAAAATTGCTTTCTTGGGAAGGTTAAAATTTGTATGGGTCTATAGTTCCTGAGATTCTTCATTATTTTAAAATTTCACCGAGGTTAGTACATGCAACTAGTTTACACTGTTCCCGTGCGATACAAGTCTTCTAAATTTCCTCCTTCTGACTGCACATCGGCAGTTCCTCATTTAGGTAAGTTTGAAATGAAGTAGGCCTTTTCAAGGTCCTGTAAATGTCCTTTTGCATTTTATTTAGTATAATTCGTGCAGTCATTAAATTTTCCAACTTCAAGCCTTCAATAGAAGATTCCCTTCGACATTTTCATTGATTTCAGGTGTCTATCTTACCCAAAACTTCATTGACAAGTATTGCTCAAATAAAATAAAATTATCAACTCTCTTTTCGTGCTTAATAGCCTTATCAAGCTGCTTTAAGGTTAGCCATTTTGTGGGAAGTGATCCCTCAAACTATCTAGTTTGCTGCCGCTTATTTTAAAGGGCGTTCCTTCAGATATTCAAACTAAGACTGTATTATCCATTTATGATCCAATTAAAGGGTATTGCCTAAAGCTGTTGCTTGTAATATATGAGATTATTTGCTTGGGTAATGTAAGGGTGCTACCTTCTGTATATTTTCAGATACTGTATGAGTCATGTTGGGTCAAACTGGACGTGTTTTATTTGTAGTTTAAGCGTGGCTGGAGTTAACACTCGGGGTTTTGGCCCTTAGGCCCAGATTTCGAACTAAGACGCTCTGATACCATATGTAACAACCAAATAATTCTAAACATCATTAAGTTTCATAAGCAATTTATTTCGTAAGTTGAAACAATAACTTCATAGCATAATATTGATTCTCATAACAGCAACTTCAGTAACTTAGATTTATCAATAAATACCGATTTCATGATAGAATGAAATAAATACATAACTCAACAAAGTACCTGGTTCTGATGCTAATTTTTGTTGCCTCTTTGCCTTGCTGCTGCCTTCCTGCTACCTGATACACAGATCAATCCCGCCACAAACAAGAAAATAACTGCCCAAAACTACTGTCCTCCCTGCCAACTAGGAAAACTACCTAGCTCCAGGATATCTACGGATATCCTGGCCCCCGTGCCCAAAACCTCCAGCAAGTCGGTGCCTCAACTGATCAAAAGCCATAGTCAGAAGCTCTGTGCTCACAGCAAATCTCACAGTCCTCTAGAATTCCTCCTCCGTCCCATGTCGAATGCCCTCCCGTAAACCTTCCTTCCTCCCTTATCCCTCCTTCACCGACTCCTCATTACTTCTTTACCTGCCCCCGTCCTCCGTCCTTCGTTTTCATTAATGTTTTTATCTTCTCGGGATTCATCCTTCCCTTTCTCTGCATACGCAACCATTTTATAACATTTCTCATTGATTTCTTAAGATTTATTTCTCAGGTCATTAAATGTGATCTGTAGTTAATGTATTACTTAGTTAACCACAATTATTTTCTTTAATTAATTTTACTTTGTAATCTTTAAGCATTCATCCAATTAGGTTTGTTACATGTATTCAGTATTTGTGGTGATTATATTTGTAGATCTACTCGGGTTCTTAACAACTGGTATCAGAGCAATTTCCTTGGCTGAAAGTGTGGGGCAAATATTTTTATTTTTTGCAAATTTATTTTTTCGGAAAAAAAAAGAGGGCCACGAAATTCCAGACGATTTATATAGGTTTTGGTGCAAAATTTTAAAAAACTAGTTGTATATCTGAGTTCCTCTTAGAAAAACACCCAAGTAAAAAAAAATCGTCTAAAACAGAGTTCGGGAAGTCAAGTTATTTGCATTTTAAAATCTGTAATTTTTAGGGTTTTTTTTTTTTTTTTTTGCGGACGACCATGTGATTTTTCTGATTTATGTAGCATATGAGACTGAATTTTTGAAAACAAATTGCAGATCTGAATTGCTCTCACAATTTCACCCAATTTAAAAAAAAAATCGTCCAAATCGGAGCTCTGGAAGTGAAGATATCGTTGATTTAAAATAAGCTATTTTTTGGGGTTTTTTGTGACGGTGGCAGGACTGCAGAGTTCATAACTTTTCCTAGGGTGCTTAGCTTGATACCAGATCAATGCCATTGGATAAATTATTTTAAGAGATTTATTTTGGTATATTTTATGTGATGTTTCCAATGGCTATTTCCTCTCAAATCCTCAAATAAATTCTACAGATGACTAAAGCATTCAAAGCCCAATTGTATGACACATCGTATGACACATTGCATGACATATTGCACGACCTTGCAGATGGCCTCAAGGATAGTTTTCGTAGTATTAAATATTCATTGGATAACATGCATGAGAGATTTCGTATGGCGGACATCAAGGATGAATATAATCAAGAAATACATGTTTGGTATGATTTTGAGGCCGATTGTGATGATTGGTATATGGATAGTTGTCATTTCTAGGATGACAATCACTTCCATATTTTATTTGATGACTCTACCCCACCTTCTGTAGAGAACATCAATGTCATACATCAGGAGCTAGTTATGATTACCAGTGTCCAGCCTGCATATTCTACAATGGTATTGTTCATTCCCGATGAAGCTTTGATCCTCTCCCACTATGTGGATGAATATTCTTATTTGGATCCACATGATAGGTGTGAGTATTGGGAGCATCATTTTTAGTTGGTTATTGGGTGCCAATATCTTCCGTGTGGATTTCACATGAGCAATTGGACATGGGACCGTGGTTTACAATGGCAGTTGGAATACTTCAACATTGTGGCTTCCATTTCTCAATGGTACCCTGGTTCTCTAGTCTACTTCAACACGATGGTCCACACTTATCCATGGGACCCTGGTATATGGTTGTACATTAAGCGTGGAGGACAACGCTTTCATAAGGGGGATGGAATGTTAGGTAGCTAGAGAGGTAGTGGGGGGCGGGGCGTAGAGGGCCCATAGTGATAATAGTGGAGGCCATTCAATGGAAGGTGGACTAGGTCTACTATATTATTAAATAAGGCCCACTATGGTAGTTAGATATAATAAATGGGTACTTAGATATAATAAATGTAAGAGGACTTATTAGAAGGTTCTACTTCTAGAATATTCATCCTCTAGAATGTTCTTAGGTGATGGTAGCACTATATAAAGGGGTTCAAACAATGTAATGAGATATGAAGAGAATTATTGTATTTGGAGCAGTAGATCAATAGGAGGATGCCCCCTTGAAGAGGCAAGTGAACATGAGAGGATCCCTTCCATAATAGGATCCATTTTATGGTGTTGCGCTACCTCAAGGGTTTTGATATAATAAAGTGTGGTTTCTTCTATATTTCTCTGTGGATCTATTGTGTATTCGATATTTGTGTTGTTATATTTGTAGATCTACTCAGATTCTTAACACACTTAGAGTCACCCATAGACTGCTAGAGGATAAGCTCAGCACCCATCAGAATGTAAAATATAAGTTTTGGTTTGAATAGGTGGATCAAAAAGATGGAGAAAGAAAGGGAGAGGGCAACAAACTACAGATCAATAGGCTACACCAATGGGAAATGGAGTCATAAACATTCTACTCATCGAAGGCACTAAAGCTACTCAACAAAAAACAAGATTATATGCTGATAGATGGAAGAATGAAGAAGGAAAACATAAGATAAAATTTTCACTAAACAAAGATCCTCTCAGTTTAATAAATCAACAAATACTTGAATAAAACAATGACTGATGGGAAAAATTACAACAAATCCTCTGCTGCTTAGGGATCCATAAATCATTGGCAGCCTTTGATCCTCAAATTTGTAATATATTCAAATAAGAAGATATATAAAACACAAGAATTACAATCTAAAAATCACAACTCTCATGAGTCTTCAATAGTAGTAATGATTACAATCATAAAATACCCTCACTCTTACAAATGGACACACACAAGGAAATTGCCTGCTCCTACTCTCTCTAGCCTCTCTTGGATCATGAATCCAACCCCTCTCCAAGAGCTCCCCTCCTCTATTAAATAGAAAATAGCATAAAAATATCCTTAGGAGGTCAAATTCCATCTCTTTCATTGGATTCTAGGCCCTGGAGCTAGGTGACAATAGTCAAAGAGACAAAAATCCAACAAACTGCTAATTTTCAGGAAATTGTTGGAAGTCATTAATAAATTGTTTCCAACTCACTGCATGAGGTCTTTAATGGAGTTTAAACTTAGGTGCAAGTGTCCCTTGACATCTAACTGATGCATGAGAAGTCATTCGAACCCTTCTTGACAGGTGGCAACCTCCCAACAAAGCGAATATCCAACAACTATGCAAAACTGAGAATTTGCAACACATTTCGTAGTGCACTGGTGTTTTAATTGTTTCTCTCAAATTCCAAACTAGGTCAGGCTAAAATTTGGTCAGCAAGTAAAAAAAGATATCATATTCCTCCACAATTTTTTTTAGAGAAACCCACATCACCATTTGGGATTTATGATCAAATCTGTAAAAGCAACTGCTACAGGAAATTTCGTAGCACATTTCGTAGCGCCTGTCTCAATTCGCAGCGCCAAAGGAAAATCAAGTAGCCAAACCCTTCCTAACCTCCAAACAAGACAAAAAATCTCATGGAGTACTTGATGGCTATGAGGTTGATGCTGGTAATTTCAGATTTGCACTCAGATGCCTGCAAGCTGCCTAACCTCCAACCCTCTTCCTTAACTAGTTCGCAACGCCAACTCAAATATAGCTTGCACACTCCGAGGAGGATGTTAGTTGATGGTATGAAATAATACCTAGAGATATGGTTAAATGTAGGCTCTGAAAACCATAAATCCTCCTTTACATGATCAATATTATGTGTTAACATCTGGCTCCATAGGGGATGGAGACCTCCCTGTGAGGCTTCAAGATTCATGCAGTTACAATGCCTTATCCATTGGGCTGGTGGAGTCTTATTCAAATACCTAAAGCAAACTGAAAACTGAAATGCTTGAACACGAGCTTATTTATATACATGACCCTACTCTAACTGACTTTTACAATTTTCTTAGGTGAAAACAAACTTCCACCATAGCCACTCAAACTGTTTTGTAACAAAATTCTTCTCTTCACTACAAATGATCCATAAGAAGAAAGAAAAGTGTGACAACTAACTAAATACATCCTTAGGATCACCAATATAACCTCTAAATGCTGACAAAATGATAAAATTTGCAGGCTCCAAAGCATTTGAAAAGTGCAACTCCATGTATTCATTGATAGGGTCATGAAACTGTTAGCAAAGTATACTAAATTGGTAAACAGTTACCTCCTTTATTTCATCATTTCTCACATGTTGTTTTATGTTTTCAGCATGTACAGGTGGATAAAGGACCGATGAAAGCATTTGTTGGTTGAATGGTTGCTCCTCATCTTTAGAAGCACCTGTGGGCCAACTGGTAATCATTTCTGCATGTACTGTAAGAACAGTTTGCTGCTCATACACATGGTTTTTATCAAAACAGGGCTGCTCATTTGTTGGTGATGGATAAGAGATCAGCTGCATATGTAATTCTCCTTCAACGCCTCCATAGAATTCCCAAGGATCAAACTCATAATATTCATATACAAGAATTGTGCTAAGAGGTTCCAAAGAAAACATAGAAAAAATATGTTCATCACCATTACTGGTATATTCATCAAAAATAGGTTGTTCTTGGTCAGTATTTGAAACAAATTCTTCATCATAAGCAGGGCTACTAAAGACATATGTTTCAAGAACATAAATATCCTCTTCATTTTCTTTATAAGAGCAACAAACAAAATCTGCCTTCAATTCTGAAAAGCTAGGAAAAAACAAAGACGAAACTTCCCTATCTTTTTTAACTAACTTATCATTTATCTCAGCTTCATAGTCAGGAGAAATGTCTACTGTATTTTCATGATCAAAACTATCATTTAAATCTGCATCCAGTACAGGGGAACAAGAAGAAGAAAACGTTGATCCTTCATTGATTTCCTTAACTAGGTTATCTTCTTCAACTTCATAGTCAGTATAGCAACTTAATGTAGCTTGAACACTTTTCTCATATTCCTCACAACAATCATGAAAAAGAAACTCCTGAGGAGTAATACCTTTTACAATTCAAATTGAAAGCAACATGGAATTCTCTCAAGGTGGATATGCTTGCAGCAGGGAGAGAAAAGTACCAGTCTCCGGCATCATCCTTCAGGGAGAACATAAAAAATTTCATTAAGACATCCACCTGATGCAAGTTCAACTGCTCCATGCATTGATGAAAATCAATGAGATGCTGAACAAGATCATCATCCTTTTTTTCTCTGAAGATAAACATTAAATCTCCCAATTTTGATAGATGAGGCACTTGATTTGGAAAACTAGAGATGGCTGAAAAGTTTAGAGGAGAAAATCTTCTTGCCAGGATAACCTCCATAGCCTTTGACATCTTGGTTCTTGATGGAGTGGAATCATCAGGTGAAAGATGCAGTGTTTTCTGTCTCCAATCCTTGTTCACCATCAAGAATTGGCTGTAATCTTTGTCGTACAACCCAGGGAAGATCTTCAACTTCGTCCCCGACAACATCATGAAGAATGTTAGCACTGAGAGTCACCCTCAGGCTGCTAGAGGATAAGCCCAGTACCCATCAAATAGGTTTATATGAGTAGAATTATGAATAAAGGGTTTAAATCAGGGATCAACAAGACAGAGTAAGGAAAAGATAACAGAGGTCAGAGTAAGGAAAAGATAACAGAGGTCACTGCAGACCAGTAATGGACCATTAGGCAATGGAGTCATAAGTACTATGCTCATTGAAGGCATTAAAGTTGCCTATCAGATGAATGAATTGTTTAATGATAAAGAGAAGAAACATTCACTAAGCAAAGACCCTCTTTGCAGAGAGAATTAAGATATGCTTGAAAAGTAAACAAAGATAGACAGGCAAGTTTACAACAGATCTTATGTTGCTTCAGGGATCCAAAAATAAAGATAATACTTTCAAAACAAGAAGAAGGATAGAATAAAAAACATAGAGAACAATCTGATAAAACAATTCTGATGAATCTTCAATAACATAATAAATTACAGCAGCATGCCCCTCCAGCTTACAAACTGATAAATACCATCATTTCTGCTTCTAAAGCCCTCTCGGGTCTTTAACAACTGAACCCATTTCCTCTTAAAAATAATTGCTTAAATACAAACTTCCTAATCTGTATATGTTCCTATTTTTGCTAATAATATAATCAAACTACAACAAACATATTTGCAAAATCTCGAATTGCTGAAGATGCCAATATGCCACCTGTGCCTTTGGATGCCTTCGATTGCTACTTTATCTCCTTGAATATGGGTTTGCTGGCAAATCTTGTTTGTCATCTTCCGGTGCCTTAAAATTTGCATTTGATTACCACTTGTCCACTAAATCAGGAACAGATTCGAATTGGTTGATCATGCTAAAAGATATGAGTTTGTTGTTGTTATTTAATTTCCACTTGTTTTTACTGCCACCTGTAAATTTACTGCTTCTTAGAATTTGAGGTCTTTGTTTCCAAATGTCCTGGAAGCCTGGGACCACTAAAGTAAACATGGTCTAGGATAGAAAAAATCTATTCCTTTCTGATGTCAAGTCAAACTTTATAACTATTTGCAACACTTTGCCTCAGAACAATATGCACACACCTTTTCACTGTCATGATCAATTTGCTTACCAGAAGAAATCTAGGAAAAATAAATTGTTTGCAGCAACAAAGGACTAACACTTACTTGAAGACCTTTATGAAGGTTCTTGTAAGTGCATTAATCTATCCATCATCTCGAGCATCTCTTTGAAGAAGTTGTAAAAGACCAATCACCATATGGAAAAATCCTGCAAAGAATTTATGAACCTTCAAATGCTCAAACTCTGCCTTTACCTATCAAAAAGTTCGTTCTGGTTGATTCCGTAGTGCCAAAAGTTCTTTTTAGTGTTATTGCGCTATGGACTGGTGAGTTCCTGTATCAATTAATCCTAGAGCCAACGTTGTTGCTGCTGAAATTATGCAGTAGAGGAAGGGTTGGAATGGTAGTTGAGATTGCAAGTAGATCCTGCAAAACCCAACGATACCACTAGTAAATTCTCGCAGTTGCAGGTCTCAATCATGAAGCCATTTGGTTCATGGAAGAACAATTGATCAACAAAAACTCCTCCTTCCTCCATGCTTGAATTTTAACCACTATAACACTTGAGCAATCAAGCATCTAGATTCTTTTCGACATATGGAAACTTGAATACTAAAATGCCCATCGCAATTGTAAATTTTTCCTTTGCGTTATATTCATGGAGCATTGTCAAACCTTCACAGCTTTGGTTGTCTGTCTTTACCTACACATAGCACAAAGAAGGCAATTGAAAGTACCAACATTTCGCGGGTAGCTGTAATGCTTCATCACACAAAAAGTTATTACAAGTTTGTGCATGAAACTACAAAGGTACCATATCCCTTTGCGTAGATGGCCCCTTCTGAAACATGAGTTTACACTGCATACGAAGTTGAAATAACTGTTACATGTTGAGGGATTTCCAGGGGATAGAGAAGGGACAAACTGAGTGCTTCCATTCACAACATTGGGACAAGATTCGACATATTTTGGCTGTTTGATTTATACAACTTTATCTGTAGATAACACTTCAAAGGCAACTCAATGAAAAAAACTATGATAAATTTGGGACTTTGTATGCTCAATCTCGCTGTAATGACCATAAACCATCTCAGGAGCATGTTATAACTTGAACACCATTCATATATCTCGGGGCTTGGCGAGATTTGGAGCTCTCATGTTAATGAGCACCGAAACCCACAAATACAGTTAAACAAGGGCTGTGACAACTATCCATTGACATAAAGAAAATGAAATAGATGCCTCAACTCCCTCGAGCTCAGCTTTGATGACCTGCTTGTTGTGTTAATGTTCCTCCTGGTTCGATGCACATCTATCTCTGAAATGGAGTCTGAATAACTTGGACAATTGCTTGAATGTCGTTGACACCTACAAATATGACAACCAAAGCTTGAACTTTTCTCCTTGACACCTACATATTTCCTCTTGGCACCTGGCATAAGGGGATATATGGTGTTTAAAAATGCCAACTGTCCCATACCTTATCAACGCGTTGAGCACATTATGGACCTCTCCTTGGTGGCTTGGTTTAGCGCTTAGGTGCTAGGCTTGACTTGTTGCTAACTCGTGATATGTGCTGGTGTAGGTGCTCGACAACTTGTGGACAAGACCTCGGTGCTAGATTAACTTGGATAATGGAGATTATCCTTCAGACTAATATTTTGCTTAATAAAGTTTAATGTAAAACTCTGTAATAGGCCCGAGGAGCTAAAAACTGACCAGAGAAGCCAACATTGGCTTAATAAGACCATTTATTTATTTTCCCAATTTAGATTTTTACCCATAAACAATGCTCGAAATGATGAAAACTTTGTTTCAAAGAACCAAAGAGACCAAAAGTTGATGAGGAAACTGAAGATTTTGATGGTGCGTTTATGAGCACTAACAGGTAGTTAATGACATTCATTGAAGCAATCCAAATTTAATTCTTTCATTATACTTGGTCTTTTACGAAACCCTTGTTTTTCTTCCTGCTCATATCATTGAAGAAAAAGTGATAAGCTACCACGTGTGCATTCAATAGTCTCTATTTTAGTAAAATAACTTTGAAATCTGGTTACAGTTATGGTAAGGAGTAACTTTCATTTTTTGTATAGTTTGACTAGATTATTTCTTCTATTTAAAATTTATATGAAATACTTATGTCTTTTCTCTACAACTGTGATTTCGCACATACAATATGATGAATAAATCCAAAATGAATCTAGCTAAAGCCAAAGTTGTAGAGGATAAGGAGTTCATTGAAGACAAGAACCCTATTGCTGCATTCTTCTTTGATACTAGTCATTACACAAGAAGTAAAGGATGCCTAGAATGGGGACATATTTACACAATATTTATATATGGAGATTTTCTAAACAATGATGATGTAGATGTAGAAGTATTTCCAGTTGTCAGAAGATTAAACCTCCACCACATAGCTACCACGCTGACAATTTTTCCTAATTATGACATGGTTAGAGGGATTTTCACTCATGTTGACCTCAAAACGTCTATAGTGGTAAGTTCACCTCGTCGGGTCATAACATCATTTAGACCAAAACATTTAGCTATCATATACAAATTAAGGTAACCCGAGGTTAGTTTG
>ML780158.1:505096-517800 GCA_009831015.1 Picea engelmannii | reverse complement strand
TTCCCGATGAAGCTTTGATCCTCTCCCACTATGTGGATGAATATTCTTATTTGGATCCACATGATAGGTGTGAGTATTGGGAGCATCATTTTTAGTTGGTTATTGGGTGCCAATATCTTCCGTGTGGATTTCACATGAGCAATTGGACATGGGACCGTGGTTTACAATGGCAGTTGGAATACTTCAACATTGTGGCTTCCATTTCTCAATGGTACCCTGGTTCTCTAGTCTACTTCAACACGATGGTCCACACTTATCCATGGGACCCTGGTATATGGTTGTACATTAAGCGTGGAGGACAACGCTTTCATAAGGGGGATGGAATGTTAGGTAGCTAGAGAGGTAGTGGGGGGCGGGGCGTAGAGGGCCCATAGTGATAATAGTGGAGGCCATTCAATGGAAGGTGGACTAGGTCTACTATATTATTAAATAAGGCCCACTATGGTAGTTAGATATAATAAATGGGTACTTAGATATAATAAATGTAAGAGGACTTATTAGAAGGTTCTACTTCTAGAATATTCATCCTCTAGAATGTTCTTAGGTGATGGTAGCACTATATAAAGGGGTTCAAACAATGTAATGAGATATGAAGAGAATTATTGTATTTGGAGCAGTAGATCAATAGGAGGATGCCCCCTTGAAGAGGCAAGTGAACATGAGAGGATCCCTTCCATAATAGGATCCATTTTATGGTGTTGCGCTACCTCAAGGGTTTTGATATAATAAAGTGTGGTTTCTTCTATATTTCTCTGTGGATCTATTGTGTATTCGATATTTGTGTTGTTATATTTGTAGATCTACTCAGATTCTTAACACACTTAGAGTCACCCATAGACTGCTAGAGGATAAGCTCAGCACCCATCAGAATGTAAAATATAAGTTTTGGTTTGAATAGGTGGATCAAAAAGATGGAGAAAGAAAGGGAGAGGGCAACAAACTACAGATCAATAGGCTACACCAATGGGAAATGGAGTCATAAACATTCTACTCATCGAAGGCACTAAAGCTACTCAACAAAAAACAAGATTATATGCTGATAGATGGAAGAATGAAGAAGGAAAACATAAGATAAAATTTTCACTAAACAAAGATCCTCTCAGTTTAATAAATCAACAAATACTTGAATAAAACAATGACTGATGGGAAAAATTACAACAAATCCTCTGCTGCTTAGGGATCCATAAATCATTGGCAGCCTTTGATCCTCAAATTTGTAATATATTCAAATAAGAAGATATATAAAACACAAGAATTACAATCTAAAAATCACAACTCTCATGAGTCTTCAATAGTAGTAATGATTACAATCATAAAATACCCTCACTCTTACAAATGGACACACACAAGGAAATTGCCTGCTCCTACTCTCTCTAGCCTCTCTTGGATCATGAATCCAACCCCTCTCCAAGAGCTCCCCTCCTCTATTAAATAGAAAATAGCATAAAAATATCCTTAGGAGGTCAAATTCCATCTCTTTCATTGGATTCTAGGCCCTGGAGCTAGGTGACAATAGTCAAAGAGACAAAAATCCAACAAACTGCTAATTTTCAGGAAATTGTTGGAAGTCATTAATAAATTGTTTCCAACTCACTGCATGAGGTCTTTAATGGAGTTTAAACTTAGGTGCAAGTGTCCCTTGACATCTAACTGATGCATGAGAAGTCATTCGAACCCTTCTTGACAGGTGGCAACCTCCCAACAAAGCGAATATCCAACAACTATGCAAAACTGAGAATTTGCAACACATTTCGTAGTGCACTGGTGTTTTAATTGTTTCTCTCAAATTCCAAACTAGGTCAGGCTAAAATTTGGTCAGCAAGTAAAAAAAGATATCATATTCCTCCACAATTTTTTTTAGAGAAACCCACATCACCATTTGGGATTTATGATCAAATCTGTAAAAGCAACTGCTACAGGAAATTTCGTAGCACATTTCGTAGCGCCTGTCTCAATTCGCAGCGCCAAAGGAAAATCAAGTAGCCAAACCCTTCCTAACCTCCAAACAAGACAAAAAATCTCATGGAGTACTTGATGGCTATGAGGTTGATGCTGGTAATTTCAGATTTGCACTCAGATGCCTGCAAGCTGCCTAACCTCCAACCCTCTTCCTTAACTAGTTCGCAACGCCAACTCAAATATAGCTTGCACACTCCGAGGAGGATGTTAGTTGATGGTATGAAATAATACCTAGAGATATGGTTAAATGTAGGCTCTGAAAACCATAAATCCTCCTTTACATGATCAATATTATGTGTTAACATCTGGCTCCATAGGGGATGGAGACCTCCCTGTGAGGCTTCAAGATTCATGCAGTTACAATGCCTTATCCATTGGGCTGGTGGAGTCTTATTCAAATACCTAAAGCAAACTGAAAACTGAAATGCTTGAACACGAGCTTATTTATATACATGACCCTACTCTAACTGACTTTTACAATTTTCTTAGGTGAAAACAAACTTCCACCATAGCCACTCAAACTGTTTTGTAACAAAATTCTTCTCTTCACTACAAATGATCCATAAGAAGAAAGAAAAGTGTGACAACTAACTAAATACATCCTTAGGATCACCAATATAACCTCTAAATGCTGACAAAATGATAAAATTTGCAGGCTCCAAAGCATTTGAAAAGTGCAACTCCATGTATTCATTGATAGGGTCATGAAACTGTTAGCAAAGTATACTAAATTGGTAAACAGTTACCTCCTTTATTTCATCATTTCTCACATGTTGTTTTATGTTTTCAGCATGTACAGGTGGATAAAGGACCGATGAAAGCATTTGTTGGTTGAATGGTTGCTCCTCATCTTTAGAAGCACCTGTGGGCCAACTGGTAATCATTTCTGCATGTACTGTAAGAACAGTTTGCTGCTCATACACATGGTTTTTATCAAAACAGGGCTGCTCATTTGTTGGTGATGGATAAGAGATCAGCTGCATATGTAATTCTCCTTCAACGCCTCCATAGAATTCCCAAGGATCAAACTCATAATATTCATATACAAGAATTGTGCTAAGAGGTTCCAAAGAAAACATAGAAAAAATATGTTCATCACCATTACTGGTATATTCATCAAAAATAGGTTGTTCTTGGTCAGTATTTGAAACAAATTCTTCATCATAAGCAGGGCTACTAAAGACATATGTTTCAAGAACATAAATATCCTCTTCATTTTCTTTATAAGAGCAACAAACAAAATCTGCCTTCAATTCTGAAAAGCTAGGAAAAAACAAAGACGAAACTTCCCTATCTTTTTTAACTAACTTATCATTTATCTCAGCTTCATAGTCAGGAGAAATGTCTACTGTATTTTCATGATCAAAACTATCATTTAAATCTGCATCCAGTACAGGGGAACAAGAAGAAGAAAACGTTGATCCTTCATTGATTTCCTTAACTAGGTTATCTTCTTCAACTTCATAGTCAGTATAGCAACTTAATGTAGCTTGAACACTTTTCTCATATTCCTCACAACAATCATGAAAAAGAAACTCCTGAGGAGTAATACCTTTTACAATTCAAATTGAAAGCAACATGGAATTCTCTCAAGGTGGATATGCTTGCAGCAGGGAGAGAAAAGTACCAGTCTCCGGCATCATCCTTCAGGGAGAACATAAAAAATTTCATTAAGACATCCACCTGATGCAAGTTCAACTGCTCCATGCATTGATGAAAATCAATGAGATGCTGAACAAGATCATCATCCTTTTTTTCTCTGAAGATAAACATTAAATCTCCCAATTTTGATAGATGAGGCACTTGATTTGGAAAACTAGAGATGGCTGAAAAGTTTAGAGGAGAAAATCTTCTTGCCAGGATAACCTCCATAGCCTTTGACATCTTGGTTCTTGATGGAGTGGAATCATCAGGTGAAAGATGCAGTGTTTTCTGTCTCCAATCCTTGTTCACCATCAAGAATTGGCTGTAATCTTTGTCGTACAACCCAGGGAAGATCTTCAACTTCGTCCCCGACAACATCATGAAGAATGTTAGCACTGAGAGTCACCCTCAGGCTGCTAGAGGATAAGCCCAGTACCCATCAAATAGGTTTATATGAGTAGAATTATGAATAAAGGGTTTAAATCAGGGATCAACAAGACAGAGTAAGGAAAAGATAACAGAGGTCAGAGTAAGGAAAAGATAACAGAGGTCACTGCAGACCAGTAATGGACCATTAGGCAATGGAGTCATAAGTACTATGCTCATTGAAGGCATTAAAGTTGCCTATCAGATGAATGAATTGTTTAATGATAAAGAGAAGAAACATTCACTAAGCAAAGACCCTCTTTGCAGAGAGAATTAAGATATGCTTGAAAAGTAAACAAAGATAGACAGGCAAGTTTACAACAGATCTTATGTTGCTTCAGGGATCCAAAAATAAAGATAATACTTTCAAAACAAGAAGAAGGATAGAATAAAAAACATAGAGAACAATCTGATAAAACAATTCTGATGAATCTTCAATAACATAATAAATTACAGCAGCATGCCCCTCCAGCTTACAAACTGATAAATACCATCATTTCTGCTTCTAAAGCCCTCTCGGGTCTTTAACAACTGAACCCATTTCCTCTTAAAAATAATTGCTTAAATACAAACTTCCTAATCTGTATATGTTCCTATTTTTGCTAATAATATAATCAAACTACAACAAACATATTTGCAAAATCTCGAATTGCTGAAGATGCCAATATGCCACCTGTGCCTTTGGATGCCTTCGATTGCTACTTTATCTCCTTGAATATGGGTTTGCTGGCAAATCTTGTTTGTCATCTTCCGGTGCCTTAAAATTTGCATTTGATTACCACTTGTCCACTAAATCAGGAACAGATTCGAATTGGTTGATCATGCTAAAAGATATGAGTTTGTTGTTGTTATTTAATTTCCACTTGTTTTTACTGCCACCTGTAAATTTACTGCTTCTTAGAATTTGAGGTCTTTGTTTCCAAATGTCCTGGAAGCCTGGGACCACTAAAGTAAACATGGTCTAGGATAGAAAAAATCTATTCCTTTCTGATGTCAAGTCAAACTTTATAACTATTTGCAACACTTTGCCTCAGAACAATATGCACACACCTTTTCACTGTCATGATCAATTTGCTTACCAGAAGAAATCTAGGAAAAATAAATTGTTTGCAGCAACAAAGGACTAACACTTACTTGAAGACCTTTATGAAGGTTCTTGTAAGTGCATTAATCTATCCATCATCTCGAGCATCTCTTTGAAGAAGTTGTAAAAGACCAATCACCATATGGAAAAATCCTGCAAAGAATTTATGAACCTTCAAATGCTCAAACTCTGCCTTTACCTATCAAAAAGTTCGTTCTGGTTGATTCCGTAGTGCCAAAAGTTCTTTTTAGTGTTATTGCGCTATGGACTGGTGAGTTCCTGTATCAATTAATCCTAGAGCCAACGTTGTTGCTGCTGAAATTATGCAGTAGAGGAAGGGTTGGAATGGTAGTTGAGATTGCAAGTAGATCCTGCAAAACCCAACGATACCACTAGTAAATTCTCGCAGTTGCAGGTCTCAATCATGAAGCCATTTGGTTCATGGAAGAACAATTGATCAACAAAAACTCCTCCTTCCTCCATGCTTGAATTTTAACCACTATAACACTTGAGCAATCAAGCATCTAGATTCTTTTCGACATATGGAAACTTGAATACTAAAATGCCCATCGCAATTGTAAATTTTTCCTTTGCGTTATATTCATGGAGCATTGTCAAACCTTCACAGCTTTGGTTGTCTGTCTTTACCTACACATAGCACAAAGAAGGCAATTGAAAGTACCAACATTTCGCGGGTAGCTGTAATGCTTCATCACACAAAAAGTTATTACAAGTTTGTGCATGAAACTACAAAGGTACCATATCCCTTTGCGTAGATGGCCCCTTCTGAAACATGAGTTTACACTGCATACGAAGTTGAAATAACTGTTACATGTTGAGGGATTTCCAGGGGATAGAGAAGGGACAAACTGAGTGCTTCCATTCACAACATTGGGACAAGATTCGACATATTTTGGCTGTTTGATTTATACAACTTTATCTGTAGATAACACTTCAAAGGCAACTCAATGAAAAAAACTATGATAAATTTGGGACTTTGTATGCTCAATCTCGCTGTAATGACCATAAACCATCTCAGGAGCATGTTATAACTTGAACACCATTCATATATCTCGGGGCTTGGCGAGATTTGGAGCTCTCATGTTAATGAGCACCGAAACCCACAAATACAGTTAAACAAGGGCTGTGACAACTATCCATTGACATAAAGAAAATGAAATAGATGCCTCAACTCCCTCGAGCTCAGCTTTGATGACCTGCTTGTTGTGTTAATGTTCCTCCTGGTTCGATGCACATCTATCTCTGAAATGGAGTCTGAATAACTTGGACAATTGCTTGAATGTCGTTGACACCTACAAATATGACAACCAAAGCTTGAACTTTTCTCCTTGACACCTACATATTTCCTCTTGGCACCTGGCATAAGGGGATATATGGTGTTTAAAAATGCCAACTGTCCCATACCTTATCAACGCGTTGAGCACATTATGGACCTCTCCTTGGTGGCTTGGTTTAGCGCTTAGGTGCTAGGCTTGACTTGTTGCTAACTCGTGATATGTGCTGGTGTAGGTGCTCGACAACTTGTGGACAAGACCTCGGTGCTAGATTAACTTGGATAATGGAGATTATCCTTCAGACTAATATTTTGCTTAATAAAGTTTAATGTAAAACTCTGTAATAGGCCCGAGGAGCTAAAAACTGACCAGAGAAGCCAACATTGGCTTAATAAGACCATTTATTTATTTTCCCAATTTAGATTTTTACCCATAAACAATGCTCGAAATGATGAAAACTTTGTTTCAAAGAACCAAAGAGACCAAAAGTTGATGAGGAAACTGAAGATTTTGATGGTGCGTTTATGAGCACTAACAGGTAGTTAATGACATTCATTGAAGCAATCCAAATTTAATTCTTTCATTATACTTGGTCTTTTACGAAACCCTTGTTTTTCTTCCTGCTCATATCATTGAAGAAAAAGTGATAAGCTACCACGTGTGCATTCAATAGTCTCTATTTTAGTAAAATAACTTTGAAATCTGGTTACAGTTATGGTAAGGAGTAACTTTCATTTTTTGTATAGTTTGACTAGATTATTTCTTCTATTTAAAATTTATATGAAATACTTATGTCTTTTCTCTACAACTGTGATTTCGCACATACAATATGATGAATAAATCCAAAATGAATCTAGCTAAAGCCAAAGTTGTAGAGGATAAGGAGTTCATTGAAGACAAGAACCCTATTGCTGCATTCTTCTTTGATACTAGTCATTACACAAGAAGTAAAGGATGCCTAGAATGGGGACATATTTACACAATATTTATATATGGAGATTTTCTAAACAATGATGATGTAGATGTAGAAGTATTTCCAGTTGTCAGAAGATTAAACCTCCACCACATAGCTACCACGCTGACAATTTTTCCTAATTATGACATGGTTAGAGGGATTTTCACTCATGTTGACCTCAAAACGTCTATAGTGGTAAGTTCACCTCGTCGGGTCATAACATCATTTAGACCAAAACATTTAGCTATCATATACAAATTAAGGTAACCCGAGGTTAGTTTGAATAAACAATTTCTAGATGCCTTCAAAACACAAGACCTGGATTTGATCGATATATTAAAAGAATGGTGGTGCGATCTCAAGGCATTTGAGACAAGTTCTAATAGACTTTACCCAATTCAATATTTTAAGCAGCCTTATGATTTAGTTGCAACAATGCTCTGTAGACTATATGGTGAAAAGGATGCCCTACTTTTTAAATTAGAATGGGTTCCTCAGGTTTATCAAATTGTTGAAAAAGGTTCAATCTTCAATTGGGCCCAAATTTTGTCCTTAAGCACTTATCAGGCTATCAAACAATCACAGGAGGCTCTACTTGGTTCTAATGTAGGGTTTTTCATGTCTACCTATCTAGTTGATATTGTATCTACTAGAAATCCTTTTCCTCCAATTAAATGACAATGGTCCCCTTCTCAATTGCCAATACATGTTTATTGTTTAATACTTTGGAGCTATAAGTACAAGAAGCACTTCTACGATGTCTGTGAAAAATTCATGATGCCCCTCTATTGTTTGTTATATGATCGACTAGCTCCTAGACTCACACATGAAGCTAGAAATGCAATCAAAGGCATTGGAGATTGGTTTCTAGATGAAAATTTTTCTTACATCAAAATTTATGGTTCTACATCATCTACTCACCTTTTGCCAAAATATGCCCCAGATCATCTTCTATTGAGGGGAATTGCTTTTCAAACAGTAATATCAGGGATTACTTGTGAATTAATATTTGTGAATTAATCATAAATTCAAAAAAGTTATGGCCTTCTTTTCCAAATAATCTTGGAATTTATACTCTCATGAATATTAATCATGCTAAAAAGGAGGATTTACAACTTGAAGACCTTTGCTTGCATTCTGTTAATTTCAAGAGACATTATCACCTTGGAATTATCAGGGAACATTGTAGATTGGTAAAATTCTCTATGTCTTATCTTCATGAAAATTGTCCCTATGAAATTGTTTTTCAAGGAGCCCAAAATTATGAAGATGTTTTAAAGATAATTGAGGAAATTAAAGATGATCAATATAAGGATAAATTGCTAGCCTACTAAAGAGAAAGGAAGAAAATGTCTGAAGAAGAAAAGAGTAAAATATTGGGTATTGAAGACAACATGACATAATCTCAAGGAGTAAAAAACGATGATCAGGGGAGGGAAAAATAGCTTAGGAAAAGCATGTAGAAGAATGAAACAAAAAACAATAGGTTAAGTGAGATAAAGAACAAGTAAGTTCAGGATTGCAAACCCCAGGACCCAATTTTAAAAGTATAACATAAAGCAATCCAAGCCAAAATAATGCAAGTAAGGATTCTTAGATTGATGTTGTAGGTACATCAACCATTACTACCACTCCAATTGCTACTTTTGGTAGAGTAATGTCACATACAGATCTTGTCTTGGATAAATTAGAGCTTGTAGAAGAGAATGTAGTATCCCTAGGTGACTATTTCTTCAACAATTCTAAAAAAGGGATTATTACAGGAAGACCAAAGAAAAGGAAGATGGAGAGTGTTGAGAAAGAGTCATCAAAATAAGTTATGGTATGGAATGTTACACGACAAGAACCATACAATATTGCTATAGAAACAACTTATGATTTAGGGGCTTTTGCCAATTCTAATGCATGGATTGTAAATGACCTGGTGGGAGAATTGGAAAAGCATAAAACACAAGTAATATTTCTTGAGGAAAGGCTGAGAGATCAAATGTCATTGATTGAAGAAGAGCAATGACATCAAATCGGTTAGCTTAAGGAATGACATGAGATATAGATTGAAAAAATAAAAGAATAATATTCAAAAGAAATTTATGTCACAAAGATCAAACAAGAATTATAGTTGAAATAAATGTTTGAACGTTATGAAAAACAATAAATACCTTGGAAGAGTAGGTAAAGAAATTGAAATGAGATAAGAACTATATTGAAATCTTCAGGTTTAAATCATTAAGTGTCAATTCCAAACTCAAAGATGTTAAAAAAAATCTATATGAAACCCATTGAAATTCAACAATTTCACAATTATCTAATCAAGTTATCTGACCAAATAGAGATTCACATAGAAGAACAAAAAAATGCTTAAAAATATTTTGACAGGGAGATAAAAAATGAAAAAGAACTCGAAGAAATTCCAAGGTTGACTGGTGAAGAAAGGGATCAGATTCAAATTTTATTAGATTTGTGGATTAATTCTAATGCATTCACAAGTGGCTTGGTTAGAGATGCCAATCAATGGTGTTCCAAATTGTGGGATTGAGCTATGGATATCATTTAATATTACAACATGCCAATTGTTAATTATTTAGGGCAGACAACTCCAAGTCAACTCCGTGTTGCCAATTCATAGTAGTAAAGGGATGCCATCACAAAATTAATTGCCCGAATTATCACAATCAACAACAAAATATTAAAGGAATATGCTACAATTCCCTCAGAGTGTTCTCAAGCAGTTTTATTTTTCTTTTTTAAATTGAAAAAAGAAAAATTCACAGATATTTTTTTTTTATCAATGTGAATTAGTTCTCAGTAGTCTAAAACATTCACTTCTTGAGCATATGAAGAATATGTTTAGTAAATGGGAATTGTATTTCGAAGAGGACGATAACAAAAAAAAAACAAAACCCTCTTCTCGTGTAACAGAACAACACCTGGGTTAATTAGTTGGAACAACAATATTGGGAAAAAATATGATTCTTTGGTTTAAAAGGGAACTCCTTCGAATGAAGAAGGGGCTGAAAAAACCTTGTATTGAGACTTGCATATTTTTATTAGTATTAATCCTAGATTGAAGGTCAATATCTTTTTGAGAAATCTTATTTGGTGAATGTGAGCTTGTATTTTTGCAAGTCATACAATATCGTCGTTCATTCCTTTATGTGAATTTTTTTTCACGAATGGTTAAGTTCTTCAACGAATAGAAATTAGATACAATAATGCATGTGTTGTTTTTTGATTAATTATTTATTTGGAAAACGTTATGTGTATCTGTGCTTAATATTTTACTGAATTAAAGAATTATTTCAATAAATCCTGTAATTCATCATTTTATCTTTTATCTAATTTCGATTAGATTTGCTCCTAGCTAGGATAATTAGGATTAACCTTTAGGAACAATAATTATAGATATTATAGTTAGATTAAGCCTTGTTTTTAGATGAATTTGTCTAATTTTATCAAGATCAAATCAATTTCATAATTTAGGTGGCAACCGGGCTCACATACCGGTCGAAAGTTGCTAATCCAAACGAGAGCATATGTAATTGGGATTTGCCATCGGGAAACTTTCCCATTGTTGGTGGATGAATTTTTTGGGCCATCAACAATTATTCATAAATCAAGCATGGCATGGGAATTCTAATGAAGAATGTCTTAGGATATGAGAGGGGAATGAGAATGTAAAGATTTTAAATGCACTTCCTTTGATTGTGGCTTGGGGAATATGGTTATTAAGGAATGCATGTTTATTTCAAGATAGATACATTATACCTATACAATGCGTTGCTCAAATCCTGAACAACATAAATAATTTTCCATAAAAATTTGAAAAGCATGTTAGGTAGATTGTGGAAGAGGTCATTGACATATCAGGTGCCTGGATTTATTTGGATGGAGTTGCTCAAGGAGAGCCTTAGTCTTATGGAGAAGGTGGTATAGTGCACCAATCAAATGCTCATTGAATTAATTTTAAAGCTAGTTTGGGTCTCAAATCCAACAATCATGTAGAAATCATGGGTCTAAAATTAGTCATTATGTTTGCAAAAAAATAAGGGGATCAAAAGGTGTAGGTATTTGGTGATTTTTAGGTGGTCATAAATTGGATGGAGGGCATGTATCATTGTGACAACTTTATTCTATAAGCTATTTTGGAAGAGACTCACACAACATCTACAATTTTAGAATATATTTCTTTTCATCATATTTTTAGAGGATGGAGGTTTTGAGCTTGGAGTTGCCTCCTATACACAACAATCACCATCACCATTGCCAATATTCTCTACCCTTGTAGATCCCACAAAACCTATAGAAGCCTATTCAAAGTTTTGGCTGTGCAATTCTTTTGATTTTCTCACCTATTTACTCTTAGTTTTTATATTGGGTTTCTCAAAACCTAGACAATCCTAGATCAATGCTCTTAATTCTTTATAAATTGAGGCAGAGAGGTTGCTAAGAAGTTAATCTAGGGAATCAAGGCCATTGAAGCCATCATAAATACACACAAAGAGAAAACCATGATCTTCAGATATCACAAATGAAATCTCTCTTCATTGGCCTTACCTTGAGACCACTAAAGATTATCATTGACAAATGCATCCATCAATGTGTCATCTAGGATGAGATCACTAATGGAACTAGTACCAGTCACATCCTTTCTCACCCATTCTCTTCCTTCCACTAAGGAGGTATTTTTGACCAAGGAACCCTAATGCTCCGAGAAATCAACAACATTACAGACTTCAACATCATTCTTGACATGACCTTCTTAAAGGGTTTGTTGAGAAAATTCAATGTTGTATTTCTTCCTACATCCAAGTTACTCTCTAGGGGCCCATATGAAAATCCCCTCTCCAAGGGCCTTGACGTAAAGCCCCTCTCCAGAGGAAAAAAAAGAATCCCCCGATGCCCACCAAGGGCTCATCAACTACATGGGAATAACATTGAGCGATGCCTATAAGTAATCATGTGCTCTTATATGATATGGATTATTTCTGCAATAATTCTTTTGTATCTTTTCTTTCGATGTTCTTCTCATTTGTATTTGTATAAACGACCAACCTAAGCTCATTTCAGAAATGGAAAGAGGAAGATGAAGACGAGGAGGCTCACATGCTAGATTAATAAATGATAATCTATTGAGAAATTCACTGCCAACATAATAAAGGGCAATGCATGAATAGCTCCACTTTGCAAAATGAGATATACACGTTGTTGATATAGGGAACACATAGTATATTGATATCTGAAAGGTATATAAGCGGTTCAATGTATGGCTCGTTCTTCATTGCAGTGTGAATGAGAGGTAAAAATAAATATGACCACTAAAGAACTTACAATATGTGATAAA
>ML780158.1:472725-486158 GCA_009831015.1 Picea engelmannii | reverse complement strand
TTTCAACACTCCCTCTCAACAAGAAAGGGATTATCCTTCACCCCAATCCTGTCTCTATGATATTCGAATTTTCTCCTGGTGAGTGCCTTCGTCAGAATGTCTGCATCTTGATCTTCCGTAGGAATGTATTGAAGCAACATGATATTCCGCTGCACACAATCTCTGAGGTGATGATACCGGATATCTATATCCTTAGATCTATCATGAAACATAGGATTAATCGAGAGTTTAATGCAAATCTGATTATCACAATGAATCACTGTCGGATCTAAATGAGAACCAAACAAACCAACCAAGATCTTTCTCATCCAGATAGCCTCACATGCAGCTTGACTCGCTGCCATGTATTCCACTTCCGCTGAACTAAGTGCCACAGATCTTTGTTTCCTGCTGTACCAAGAAACAACTGTAGATCCGATACTAAAGACCCCCCCTGATGTTCTCTTTCTGTCTGTTGGGCTGCCCGCCCAATTTGCATTCATGAAGCCATGCAACTTCACCTCATCTGTCTGTCTGTACCATAATCCATACTCAAATGCGCTCTTCAGATATCTCGGGACATGCTTACCCGCCTTCCAAAAGAGTTTGGTAGGCTTAACCATCGCTTGACTTAGTTGGTTAACCGCATAGAAAATGTCCAGTCTCGTGTTCACTAAATACATTAGCGAACCTACTAACTGTCGATAGACAATAGCAACCACTACCTCTCCAGAAGTAGCATCCTCTTTCCTCTAGTTTCCTGGAAGAGGAGTATCCATGGGTTTGCAACCCTCCATGTGAAACTTACCCAATATCTCCCTTGCATACTTGCCTTAAGACACAAAAATTTCACCATCTCGCTGCCATATTTCCAATCCAAGGAAATAATGAAGAAGGTCCAAATTCTTCATCTCGAACTCCTTTGCAAGGTCATCCTTGCATGCGTGTATCAACTACTCATCACCAGTCAGTATTAAATCATCAACATAAAGAACAATGATTAAGAGCTTACCCTCCACTAAAATTTGGTATAGGTTTGCATCCGCTTCACTTTTGGTGAAGCCCAGTCCGGTGAAATAACTGTCTATCCGAGTGTACCAAGCACGGGGTGCTTGCTTCAGCCCATACATTGCTCTCTTGAGTCTGCACACATGCGACTCCCTATCAAAGGTCTCAAAACCTTCACACTGTTCAATGTACACTTCTTCCTCAATGATCCCATTGAGGAACACAATTTTTACATCCATCTGATGAATGCACCAGCCCATCTACGCTAAGAGTGCAAGGATGGATCTTATGGAAGAGTACCTTGCGACAGGTGCAAAGGTCTCATCATAATCTATCCCCTTGATCCGTGAGAAGCCTCGGGTCACAAACCTGGCTTTGTATTTCTCCACACTCCCATCAACAACTTGCTTTACCTTGTAGATCCATCTCAAACCTACCGCTGATTTATCGACCGGTCTTGGGACAATTTCCCATGCATTGTTTTTGACAATGGAGTCATACTCCTCTACCATAACATCAAACCAAGTGGGATCCTGCACTGCTTCCTGAAAGGAAGATGGTTCAGTCACAATACATTTTCTCATGAGAGCCATGTATCCAACAAATCGATTAGGAGACTGTCTCTATCTACGCTATGAAGTAGGGGCTCCTACATTCTGTGCAACATCTAGTCTCAATTTGTTAGATTCCGTGGTGCTCTTTCTTCCATTTCTGATGGATGATGGATGGTTCTGCTTGAGTGGTTTCCTCCACTCCATGAATGTCCTCATGTGGCTGATCCATCTTGAGACTCATCTTTGGGAATCAACAGTTCTTCTTCTGCATGCAAGTCTAACTCCCTTTCAAGCGACAACCGCATGGCTTTCCCCTTGATGCAAGAGCATCTACAACTCAAATCAAGCGAGCCAGCGCGTGGAGAAAGAAAAGCACAGCTGGACAAGCCAACAAACTTCTTTTTGAATTTTACCATTGATATTGGCTGCGCCAAACATTAAATGAGTTAATGTAATGAAGCGCACTTGTATTGTAATATAGATAAGAAGGCATTTAATAGTTTTAATGTTGTTAGATAGGAATTTATTGTAGATTTGATAGTTGTAGTTCTCGAGAGGGAAAACGGATTATAGGCACCCTCCTTTGTGTTATTGTATCATCAACATTCATTCATACAGGAGAGCAAGGAGAGAAGAGTAGAGAACTTATGAAGAATCCCCATGTACAGATATTGAATTAATAGGAAAGCTTTGATTCAATTCCATGGCTGTGATTATTCTCTGTGTGTTGTTAATAATATACTGTTGCATATTTGCTTCTTGTTATGCTCTTGTTTTATATGCTGTGTATGTGATTTTATGGTAGATTCGAAATCTGAGAGATTGAGAGAATAAGTTTCAATTGTTTCTCTGGTTGAGCCAGGAGATTCTTGCATAGAGTGCAGTTGAATTCCTCTGCATAAGAGTGCGTTGAGGGGGCTCATAGTTAGACTCTCATTCTCGTTTACCCGAAGTTGAATTGGGTTCCTAGGGTCGGGCAGGTGAAGTGCAGGTCAGGGACGGAGTCTCAGCAGTTAGACTGAGAAAAGGTAGGTGTGGGGATACTGTTGCATAAGAGTGCACAGGGTCAAATAAATACTCAACACTTCGAGAGTTGTTGAGGCCGAGTATCAGGGCGCGCGCAGAATCTCTGAAGGAACCAGAGGGACCAAGCTTCGGAGGGATAGTTCCTTTGTGGACGTCATAAGAACAGACCCAGGTGAGATTCGAATTAAGAAAAGCCTGGGAGAAGGAGAAATCTCCAACAAGGAGAGCCGATGATCGAGGTTCGTGGAGGAGGATCGCGAAACCCCGTCGATCGTTCGATCGTGAAGGAGCTGCGAGGGATTTAACCCTTGAGTGCAGGAAGAACCCATAGCCATCGCTTATCGACATATCGGGGTTTGCGATCACGAGAGTTTTGAACTCAGTGGAATCGCGATTGCCGATTCCCCGAATCAACGGGAACCGTTGATCGGAGCAAGGGCAGGTGGCACGCGATCCCGTCATATCGGGGCTCGACATTTCGGGGTTTTCAATACCAAGAAACTTTGCATCGTGGATTCGCGATCCACGAAATCTCGAAGTGACGTGGCAGTGTGGGGTCACGAGGTATAGTAGAAGACAGGTGTCGCCATATGGGAGTTCAAAGGCGGAAGGTCCAAGTCCGCATGTGTTATCGGAGTTCGGGGTTCGGGACTTTATAGTGCAAAGGATTCGCGACATCAAAATTGTCGATTTCCCGATAGGGAAATTCCTGACGGAGTGGGAGCGTTGACCATTGACTATCGGGGATCAGGGTTCGGAGTTTTGAACTGCACGAGGAGTGCACACAGGGTTCACGATAGTGCGAACACCAATTTTACGATTTGCGAAAGGGAGATCACCGAAGGGTTATTACTGTGGGTAGTGAAACTCCTGAGAGGAGTAGAAGAGTCGCTAGCTCTTCGGGCCGTGTAAAAGAAGGTCCTGTTTGAAGCGACTGTTCACCGAGGGGCAGTTGCGTCAGAGTGGTATCAGAGCCAAGAATTCTCTGTTTCTTGTAGTAGAGAGGAAGAGAAGACGTAATGCCGCCGAGAAGAGGTAGGCAATCACCTAATCCACAGAAGGAGAGGGAATTGTCCAGGGAAAGAAGCAGTCATGGACAGAATGTAGAAATGGAGAGGGGAATACGAAATCTTCGTGCTAGAATGGAAGATATGGAAGCAGCGCAGAGGCGCACAACAAATATAGGAGATCTGAGTGACTCCGAAGGCGAAGCTGATGTTGCACCGCAAGGTGGAGTTGTAGCAGAAGATGCAGCCAATGAGCGATTAATCAAGGCTATCGCCAGGATGAGCGCAAAGGTGAGAATGGACATTCCAACTTACGAGGGAAGCCTGGATGCAGAAGAGTTGCTGGATTGGATCCGAGCACTCGACACCTACTTCGATTACGAAGATATCGAAGAGGACAAGAAGGTGAGGCATGCTGTCACTAAATTGAAAGGACATGCAGCCTTATGGTGGGACGAGCTGCAGGCGGACAGGCGTTCCAAAGGAAAACAGAAGATCAAGAGCTGGGATCGGATGATCGCCAAGATGAAGGAGAAGTTCATTCCGAGAGACTACCAGATCACTATGTTCAGGCGAATGCAGAACCTGAGACAGAAGCTGATGAAGGTGAAAGAGTACACCGAAAAATTTTACAGGCTCAACATTCGAGCTAGTCATCGGGAGAGTGATGATGAAAAGGTGGCAAGATACCTGAATGGATTGAGGTACGACATTCAAGATGAGCTAAGCATGCTGACGATCCGAACAGTTGAGGATGCTTACCAATTGGCTCTCAAAGCCGAAGAGAAGTTGAGCCGCAAGCAGGGACAGCGAGGGCGAGGCAGGAGTCAGCCCCGAGGCAAAGCAATCGCCCAAGAACGAAACCAGAAACCCAAGGAGGATTGGAAAAGACCTCAGGGAAAAGATGAAAGAGGTGGAGCCTCACAGCAGAGGCAACAATATGCTGAGCCGAGGAGGCAACATACTGAGCAGGGTGGCGAATATGCTAACGCCAACGCAATTCCTCGTACCCGAGGCAGAGGACGAGGCCAAGGAGGAGTTATCACATGTTTCACATGTGGAAAAGATGGACACAAAGCCGTGGATTGTCTAGATAGGAAGATGGACAGAGGAAAAGCGCACGTCGCTGAGGCGCAGAGGCGTGATGTGGAAGATGAAGACACTGGAAGTGGGAAGTCACTGACAGTGCATAAAGTTCTCTTGAAGCCTGAGAAAGAGGTAGAAGACACAGCTCAAAGATGCCGACTGTTCAGGACGACTTGCAAGACCAAGGGCTGGAAGTGCAAGGTCATCGTAGACAGTGGAAGCACAGACAATCTCGTTTCAACCGAGATGGTGGAAAAGTTGGAGCTGGAGACGCACAGACACCCAAGTCCATACCATGTGACATGGCTGCAGAAAGGACACCAAGTATGTGTTACGAGACAATGCTTAGTTGAATTTAAAATGGGTGAATATAGAGATAAAATTCTGTGTGATGTTATACCCATGGATGTCTGTCATGTATTGTTGGGAAGACCATGGTAGTTTGACAGAAATGTTGTTCATGATGGGAGGATGAACACATATACCTTGGAGAAGGATGGGAAAACACACACCTTGCTGCCGATGAAGGATAAAGAGGTGAAGCCGGAAGTGAGCAGCACGATACTTCTCATGAGTGGGAAAGAACTTCTCACAGAGCTGGAGAAGAATGAAGATCCACAATTCTTTGTTTTCAGAAAGCCAAGAATTGTCCTGACAAGCACAAGAGTGGATGACTTGCCAGAGGAGATTCAACAACTGCTGGGAGAGTTTGTTGATATCATCGTGGATGAACTACCGCGTTCATTGCCACCGATGCGGAGTGTGAGTCACCATATTGACCTCATACCAGGAGCAAGTTTGCCAAACAAGGCAGCGTATAGGTTGACGCCTCAGGAGAACGAGGAGGTTAAAAGGCAGGTACAGGATCTGCTGGATAAAGGATTGGTGAGGGAGAGCCTTAGTCCGTGTGTCGTGCCAACAATACTGAGTCCAAAGAAGGATGGAGGCTGGAGGATGTGTACAGACTCCAGGGCGATAAACAAAATCACCATCAGGTACAGATTTCCACTACCGAGAATGGATGACTTGATGGATTGCCTAAGCGGGGCAAATTATTTTTCGAAGATAGACCTCAAGAGTGGATATCATCAGATCCGGATGAGAGAGGGAGATGAATGGAAGACAACATTTAAAACAAACGAGGGTTTGTACGAATGGATGGTCATGCCGTTTGGTTTGAAAAATGCGCCGAGCACATTCATGAGGCTGATGAATGAAGTCCTGCGGGAATTCATTGGCAAATTTGTGGTTGTATACCTAGATGATATTTTAATTTTCAGCAAGACCAAGGCTGAACACTTGAAACATTTATCCATTGTAATGAGAAGACTGCAGCAGGAGAAGCTGCTGATCAATTTGAAGAAGTGTTCCTTCATGCAGACAGAACTCACATATCTGGGTTTTGTTATTTCAACTAATGAGTTGAAGATGGATCCTGAAAAGGTTGAAGTAATCAGGAATTGGCCATCGCCGAGGAATGTTTTTGAGGTAAGGAGTTTTCACGGTTTGACTAGCTTCTACAGGAAATTCATTCGAAATTTCAGTGGAATTAGCGCCGCAATGATGGACACTGTGAGAAAACGGCATAAGGTTTTTCAGTGGACAACAGAGGCTGAAAGGAGCTTCAATCTGTTGAAGCGAAAGATAACAGAGCGACCGGTGTTAGTGTTGCCCAATTTTCAGAAAACCTTCCAAGTGAAGTGTGATGCCAGTGGGTATGCTGTTGGAGGGGTCTTGAGTCAGGATGACAGACCTGTAGCATATTACAGCGAGAAACTGGATGATGCAAAGCTGAAGTACTCCACGTACGATAAAGAGTTCTATGCTATCATACAGGCATTGAAGAAGTGGAGGCATTATCTGATACCCAAGGAGTTCATTTTGTACAACGATAACCATGCATTGCAGTTTGTAAGTCATCAGGAGAAGCTGAATCAAAAGCATGCGAAGTGGGTGGAATACATGCAGAATTTTACATTTGTGATCAAGCACATTTCAGGGACTGCAAATAAGGTAGCTGACGCTTTGAGCAGAAAGTGTTTATTGCTGCAGGAATTCAGGGTCAAGACCTTGGGTTTTGAAAACCTAAAAAATATGTATGCAGGAGATGCAGATTTTGGGGAAGCTTACGAAGCAGCTGAGAACCCAGTTCTCAGAGACAGGAGCCCTTGGATAGACTATCTGATCCAGGATGGATTGCTCTTTAAAGGCAATCAATTGTGCATACCGAATTGCTCCATGAGGGAGAATTTGGTGCGGGAAAAGCATAGCGGAGGCTTAGCAGGTCATTTTGGGCATGACAAAACATTCGCTAAGTTGAGCGAATCGTATTTCTGGCCAGGCATGAGAGCCGATGTAAAAATATTTGTTGACCGATGCAGGATATGTCAACACGCGAAGGGCCGAAAGCAGAACATAGGATTCTATCAGCCATTGCCTATACCCGAAAGGCCATGGGAGGCCATAAGCATGGATTTTGTGTTGGGTTTGCCGAGAACACAACGAAGAGTGGATTCCATCTTTGTGGTGGTTGATAGGTTCTCGAAAATGGCACATTTCATACCGTGTCATAAGACCAGCGATGCGACCCACATCGCGAATTCATTTTTCAAAGAGATTGTGCGATTGCATGGATTGCCGAGAAGCATAGTCTCGGATCAGGATACGAAGTTCATAGGCCATTTTTGGCGAACGCTATGGAGAAAGCTGGGGACTGACTTGGCATTCAGTTCTGCTTACCATCCGCAGACAGATGGGCAGACCGAGGTGGTAAACAAAAGCCTGGGAGATTTATTGAGGATCCTGGTGACAGAGCATCACACCAGTTGGGATCAGATCCTACCACAGGCAGAATTCGCATACACCGATTCGGTGAATCGGAGTACAGGTAAGAGCCCGTTTCAGATTTTGTATGGGACACAGCCAAGAGGAGTTTATGAGCTCAGGGAGCCAGAACAGGCTGAAACGAGCAGCGCGAGGGCTGAAGAATTCGCTGAGGTGATGAAAGAACTTCACACGGAGGTGAAGCAGCGGCTACAGAGATCAAACCAAGAGTACAAGCGCAGAGATGATCAGAGGAAGAGGCAACTTCAGTTTGAAGTTGGAGATATGCTTCTGGCTCACTTGAGAAAAGAAAGGTTCCCAAGGGGAACATATAACAAGCTCAAAATGAAAAAGATCGGGCCATGCAGAGTCCTGAAAAAGTTCGAAGAGAACGCATATGAGCTGGAGTTACCAGAGGATATCGGGATATCTTCGATTTTCAACATTTCGGATTTATACCCATACAGGGCTGAGGGAGCAGACACTGGAACTAAAGAACCAGTGATCCAAAGGCAAAAGCAGTTATTGGTTGCACAGAAGCCGCAGATGGAGTGCATACTGGATAAGCGACTGGGAAGGAAGACCAGGAGAAAGCAGTATTTTGAATACCTGGTGAAATGGAAGAATCACCCAATGGAGGATGCCAGCTGGGAGACAGAGGCAATTATCCAGAAACATGGGCACACTGTACAGGAGCTCATGGACAGGAGCCCATGAAATCTTTTGAGTCGAGGAGTATGATGCAGGAGCATCTACAACTCAAATCAAGGGAGCCAGCGCGTGGAGAAAGAAAAGCACAACTGGACAAGCCAGCAAACTTCTTTTTGAATTTTACCATTGATATTGGCTGCGCCAAACATTAAATGAGTTAATGTAATGAAGCGCACTTGTATTGTAATATAGATAAGAAGGCATTTAATAGTTTTAATGTTGTTAGATAGGAATTTATTGTAGATTTGATAGTTGTAGTTCTTGAGAGGGAAAACGGATTATAGGCACCCTCCTTTGTGTTATTGTATCATCAACATTCATTCATACATGAGAGCAAGGAGAGAAGAGCAGAGAACTTGTGAAGAATCCCCATGTACATATATTGAATTAATAGGAAAGCTTTGATTCAATTCCATGGCTGTGATTATTCTCTGTGTGTTGTTAATAATATGCTATTGCATATTTGCTTCTTGTTATGCTCTTGTTTTATATGCTGTGTATGTGATTTTATAGTAGATTCGAAATCTGAGAGATTGAGAGAATAAGTTTCAATTGTTTCTCTGGTTGAGCCAGGAGATTCCTGCATAGAGTGCAGTTGAATTCCTCCGCATAAGAGTGCGTTGAGGGGGCTCATAGTTAGACTCTCATTCTCGTTTACCCGAAGTTGAATTGGGTTCCTAGGGTCGGGAAGGTGAAGTGCAGGTCAGGGACTGAGTCTCAGCAGTTAGACTGAGAAAAGGTAGGTGTGGGGCTACTGTTGCATAAGAGTGCACAGGGTCAAATAAATACTCAACACTTCGAGAGTTGTTGAGGCCGAGTATCAGGGCGCGCGCAGAATCTCTGAAGGAACTAGAGGGACCAAGCTCCAGAGGGATAGTTCCGTTGTGGACGTCATAGGAACAGACCCAGGTGAGATTCGAATTAAGAAAAGCCTGGGAGAAGGAGAAATCTCCAACAAGGAGAGCCGACGATTGAGGTTCGTGGATGAGGATCGTGAAACTCCGTCGATCGTTCGATCGTGAAGGAGCTGCGAGGGATTTAACCCTTGAGCGCAGGAAGAACCCATAGCCATCGCTTATCGACATATCGGAGTTTGTGAGCACGAGAGTTTTGAACTCAGTGGAATCGCGATTGTCGATTCCCTGAATCAACGGGAACCGTCGATCGGAGCAAGGGCAGGTGGCACGCGATCCCGTCATATCGGGGCTCAGCATTTCGGGGTTTTCGATACCAAGAAACTTTGCATCGTGGATTCACGATCCGCGAAATCCCGAAGTGACGTGGCAGTGTGGGGTCATGAGGTATAGTAGAAGACAGGTGTCGCCATACGGGAGTTCAAAGGCGGAAGGTCCAAGTCCGCATGTGTTATTGGAGTTCGGGGTTCAGGACTTTATAGTGCAAAGGATTTGCGACATCAAAATTGCCGATTTCCCGATGGAGTGGGAGCGTTGACCATTGACCATCGGGGATCGGGGTTCGGAGTTTTGAACTGCACGAGGAGTGCACACAGGGTTCGCGATAGTGCGAACACCGATTTTGTGATTTGCGAAATGGAGATCACCGAAGGGTTATTACTGTGGGTAGTGAAACTCCTGAGAGGAGTAGAAGAGTCGCTAGCTCTTCGGGCCGTGTAAAAGAAGGTCCCGGTTGAAGCGACTGTTCGCCGAGGGGCAGTTGCGTCACCCCTCATCGAATTTTATATCCTGTTGCATAACAATCATCTTACTGTTCGAAAAATACACACGATAATTATGGGGTGTTTTTGTGTACCCCACAAATATCCCAACTTCAGCAGTCGGTTCCAGCTTCTTCCTGGAATCCTTGGTCACATGCACATAAACAGATGAGCCAAAAATCTTAAAATGAGAAACATCAAGTTTCTTACCAGTGAAATCTTGTTCAGGTGTACTCATGCCTAGTATTCTATGAGGACAACGGTTCAACACATAAACCGCAGTATTGCATGCTTCTACCCACAAATGCATTGGTAGGCCATGATCATGCAACATCGCTCGTGTTGCACCCATGATCGTTCTGTTCTTCCTCTCTGCGACCCCATTTTGCTGTGGGTTATGAGGCGCTATGAGTTCTCTTCGAATTCCTTCTCTGCTGCATAAGACTTTGAATTTGTTAGAGATGTATTCTCCACCATTATCGCTCCTTAGAGCCTTCACTTGCTTCCCCGACTCTTTCTCCACCAATGCTTTAAACTCACAAAACTTTGAGAATGTTTGATCCTTCTTCTGCATGAAGAATATCTAGCATTTACGAGAAAAGTCATCAACAAAAATAACATAATACCTATGTTTTGTTGTTGAAGCAACTGAGAATGGTCCACACACGTTTGTGTGAATTCTCTCCAAGATCACCGAAGCACGGTTCTCCTTTTCATGAAAGGTGGACTTTACATACTTCCCCAGGGTGCACCCCTTGCACTGATCTAACTGAGCAAGTGTTCCCCTTGGAAGTCCAGTAGATATTTGCTACATGATCTTCAAGGCTCCATGATGAAGATGGCCCAGTCGCCTGTGCCATAATTTGCCCTCATCTCGGCTCACCACTTTTTCTGCCTTGCCCACCATGGCACCGCAACCATCTACCTCCAACATGTAGAGATTCTTAACTCGAATCCCTATCTTCTTGACTTGACTCGTTGCTTTATGTCGCAGGTAGGATTTTCCACCGCCAAAAACAACATCATAGCCTCTGTCCTCCAACATTGCGACTGAGACCAGGTTTTTTTTCAGACCTGGAACATGCATAACATTTTTCAATTGAAATGGTTTACTTGACTCCCTCTGAAAGGTAATGGTACCAATACCAGTGGCACTGTATTGTCCATCATCACCCATCTCTATATGCATTCTGAGATATTTCTCCTCCAAGTCATTGAAAGACTCTTTATCTCCTGTCATGTGGTAGGAAGCGCCACTATCCAAATACCACACCGATCCCGATGCACTTGATGCCATGCATGCGATCAAAGAGAAGTCAAGTTCAAATTGCAAGACAAGAGGCTCACCAGTTACAACTCCAACAACCGTCTTGTTCTTCCTCTTCTGCGGACAGTTAGTAGCGAGATGTCCATGTTCGTGACAGTGAAAACACTTCACTTTGGACAAATCCAGCTTCTTGACTTTAGACTCAGATTTTCAATGGAATTTCTTCCCTTTCCCTTTCCTTGCCTTGGTAGTCAAAGCACAATCCTCTTCATCATCATGCTTTAATGAAGATCCATCTCTGGTGTTCCGCCTAACCTCCTCTTGCACTAGATCCAATCATAGTCGTTCCCAATCTGGCAATTTTTCCCTTCCATTGACAGAGTCTGGATAACTGTGCCAACTCTTGGGAAGTCCTAGGAGAGCCAAGCTCACCAAATCATCAGCGGCAACTATTATTCCCACACTTCCAAGCTCATCCCGACATTGGACAAACTTCGTGAGATATTGTGGAATGGTGTTGCCCTTCTCCATCTTGATCATCCCGAGTTTATCTTTGAGCGCCAATTTCTTATGGTCGCTACTGTTTTGGAACAGATCCGTCAAAACCTTCCACATTGCATGTGGTGTGGCTTTCCCATGGAGACTTGAGACAATGTGGTCTCATACACAATCCAACAGAATCTTCCTCGCCTTTGCCACTTTCTTTTGCCATGCATCAAGATTTGCAGTGTCTGTCGCATCCAGCTTAGGAACATATTTGTCAATGTAGTCCTTCAAGCCATTGTCTTCGAGTATTGCCTCCATCCTGTCCTTCCAAGCAATGTAGTTTGAGTTTCCCTCGAGTGCATACTCCAACCTCAAGCCATTGAAAGCCATTTCGATCTTGAATCAACTGTCACACCAAGAAAATCCTGCAAATTCGAATGTTATCCAACCACAAAACTCAACTGCTGCAATTCCTCTTGCCCTGGGAGGTCCACACCCCATCTGAGAACATACTGAGGGAAGTTCACACCCTACCAATGTCTAGCCTGCGAACTCTTGGAGGAAGTTTGCACCCTACCAATGTACAGCCTGCGAAAATCACAAGGAAGTTCGCACTGTAATGCATAGTGGGGTGAGGGAGGTTCACACCTCTCCTTTGAGCAGCCTGCGAGAATCTTGATGAAGTTCGCACCTCTCCTTTGAGTAGGGTGCAAGAATTTCTACTCCTAGAAATGTGTGTAGTTTCCAGTACTAAGGTTCGCATCCTGCCAGAGACGGGACCTGCGAAAATACTATTATTGTCGCACCTCACTTCCATGGCTCCGTGGCTCTGATACCATGTAGAAATTTCAATACAATTAATGTATTTCCTGCGATTCTCATGATCTAAAAATTATATGCCACTGTTAAATACAAAATCGCTTCTACTATTATTCTTGCGGAAATTAAACCACGATCACAAAGTGAAATATCAAGAACACATAACAAAAAAGTTTTTCCGGGAAAGCATAAAGCTAAAAACCCCACTATCATATATTATGTATATCATGGATCATGAAACAATCTCATACAAAACTCTAATCCAAGAGCTCTCAATACAATACAATTGTCTCACACTGTCATACAAAACTCAGCAAATACATGTGCCAATTTCTGTGTCCAGACAACCTGCCTCCTCTGCACAAATCCCTGCAATTAGAATTCTCACAACGAATTCGAATTGCCTAGTTTGCACATGCTCATGAGCATATCCACTACATGTGTGATTTCATGAGTGCACTTCACTCAAATCACAACTGATAGCCAAACTATCCCTTTCACCTATTATCTCAACTGAGTCTCCACTGGATCTGACATGCGTGTAGTTAACCGTGGTGAATCTTCAGTTGCATGTGAGTTCACTGATTGTGAATTAATGAATAATTAATTCACCGAACTCTCATGAGTGCAAGTTTAGTTACAACTAGTACAACTGAGCTTAACTCACTTAACTACACTTATAATTCTGTTACAACTCCAAATCACTCAGTTATAAATGAGATAATAGATTAATATTTATTGTCCAATTTATTTAAGGGAAAAGTAAATTAGACACATGTTTCTTGTTGACTTTTCAACACTAAGGAGTTTTGGGAAAAAGAGCCCTACACTGTTCACCCCCCCCTTTCAGTGTAGTCGGTGTGTCCAACACTCCCACTGCCAACAAACCAACAACCACCTTCTACGTAGCCCATATGATCTGAAAGATGAGGGAGATAGACACTTAAAATTGATGAGGAGACGAGACGATATTGCAAAGTTTGAAACTCTCT
>ML780158.1:437983-461726 GCA_009831015.1 Picea engelmannii | reverse complement strand
CATATCAATGAAGGACAACCCCTTTTTGATATATATTATAGTGATGATGAGCAACAAGCTTATCCTACTTTTGATCACTATAGAGATACTGAAGAGCTAGTCAGCAAACAGAACCACCCCATGGTCCCTATTTATGATGAATACGAATCGGACCAGGGGGAGACCGAACCAGAGGAGCAGAATATTTCCTGTCCAGAGCCAGTCAGGGAGCAACCACCGCCTGAGAGCAGCGAGCCTACGTTAGTTGTCCACCATCAACCTGTGCTTATCAGAGATATTCAACCACAGGCTAACAACTGTGTAGCAGAGGAGGGTGTCTGTCGCCCATTTTCTGGAATTTGCCACTCATTCTATGACCCTGTCTGCAAGTACATGGAGTGGCATTTCCCCTATGCCTTGGAGCCACCCTATTTCATCTCAACTCCAGCCTGTAAGGAGGAGTTGAAGAGTGTAACCGCTTTGCTGTCACGGTTACACCATCCGTTGATGATCATCGACAGAAGGAAGGAGCTTCTATCAAGGAAGCTGCTTGAATGGCTATGGTGGAAGTTTTCTTTCACCTAGCCCATGTAAAGTGTTTTATTAGCTTAAGACTGTACATAAATAAGCTCCTGTAAGCATGAACGTTTAGTTTGTTTTGTTTTTATTTTTCGGCCTGTATTTTCAGCAGCGGGATGTTTTGAGCCTGACTCCATAGCCCAACAACAAGGCACCTTAGCTGCGGAATGAGTTCTTAGAGCATCACAGGGATGACTCTATCCTCCATGGAGCCTAATGTTAGCGATTATTTTTGTCTTAGGCGCAAAAGCACCCAGGTCTACAGGTTGCTCAGGAAGTGCCCAAGCGCAGTGTGGGAGAATCCCTGTTTTTCCGGTAGCAAGGCAAGTGAGCGGGCAAAATAGCATTGGCAACATCCAAGATCTATTTACAAAGCAGATTGACGGTCATCGGGTTTTCGGAGCTGCCGAGTTTCCCAAGGTTTAGCGCAAGAGGGAGCACCAATAGTTCAAATCAGATTTGGGTCGTCCGATCCAACCAAGAGAGGTGGCAGCCTGTCGGCGTATCGGGTATCGGGAGTCAGGAAGCTCTCCGTCCATTGCACTTGAAAGTGCTGATCAGCGAAACTCCGAAGCTCCCTTCGAACTAAGCCCAGGATCTCAGCACCAAGTCATATCAAGCGAGCGGGTGAAGGGGGGACAGCCCCTTTGTAATAGCAAATACTATCTGGGCTGTCCATCTGAAGGACGCGTGGCACGCATCCACGTCATGACGACATTCGAGAATTCGAGCGGTAAGCACTCCTCGCCATTTTACATTTCGAAGCCCCGAACCCCGATAGCGCCGAAACTCGGGCCCATAGTATTACCGGGTTAGTTCAGAGCTGTCAAATCAGTGGGGAACACATGGCGACCGTTAGGCCCTCCCAACATTTCACCCATCGCGACTTTAAAGGAGAAAAATCCTAATCCTTTCTCATCCGCGAACCCCGAAACGCAAAAAGCACTCTGACAGAGAGGTCAAAGGCGCCTAATTCAGATTCAAGAGAGGGGGCGCTGTGTTCTCCAGGCACTGATTCATGTGATCTAAATCCCGATGCCAGCTTGAGGATAAACGAAGAAGAGATAAGGTGGTTGAAGCCTAGCTTCACTCATTAATTACAGGGTATGGACGTCCCGGTTGAAGTTCCACCCGAGATGGTCCTCCGTACTGATTCTTTCCATGGAAGCCGCGCAGAGTCTCCAACTCGCTAGGGAAGCCTGCACACGCCAATTCAACATTTAAGGGCTCAGCTACCCCCCTGGCGCGAGCCATGAAGAATTAAGGTAGCATATGACAGTAGAATGCAGGCCATATGTGATTGAGGAGACGCCTCTGCTGGGCAAAATGGGGAAGAGCATATGTAGGCATTTTGGCCATTTTTTGTATCTATCGATGGTTGAGCTAAGCTCCCGATTGTAAAGTTTTGATGAAGCGCTGGTCGCTCTGGTTAATGTATAAGGCATTTGATATTTCTTACTTTATGGATGTCAACTTCCCTTCCATTTATTTGTTTACTGTGTTAGAACAACTCGGAATTGGAGGATCCAGTCGAGTTGTGGATGTTATAGGATGATGTAGGTTGGATCACTGTAATAGTCACATTGTTTCTAATCGGTTCTTGTGATGTTCTCAGCGCTGAAACGACTTGGAATTGAAGGATTTAGTCGAGTCACCCCTCAGCTCCTTGAAACTCTAGACCAAGAGGATCTTGGCTTCTGAGTTTTTCGTCCTCAAGCTTCCGAAGGCCTGTTGCCCGAGGCAGTCTTGCTCACCCTTCTCACAAGTCTTCTTTCTTCCACCCTTTAATCATTTACTGACAGAAGTTGGATCAATACCTCCCTTGCTTTCTACATACCAGGCCCATTTACCGAGTTAAAGCTATATTTTCTTGAGTCTTTACCCATCTGATCACCCCATTAAACAAACCATGACATAAAAACTGATGGGCGTCGGGCTCTGCTCCTGCAAGCAATCCAAGAGTGACTTCTGACGCTAACACAACTGATGACACTGATGATGATGATCTAGTCATGATGTTGATGCTATCGGGTGAATGGTATGTCTTTGTGCTCAATACCATTACCTGTAATACCTCCCTAGCTAGGAGGGAGTGTTGATATTATGGTAGTTGTGGGAGGTATTTACCTCCACATGTAAACCTGATGAGGATAGAATACTCTAGAAAGCAAGAAGAAACCCTAATGAGTTGGCTAATAACCCTAGAAGACTTGTCGGCTTAAGAAGATAATTTATATTAGGTTATTAGCCTCCAAGAGAAGAAGTCGGCCAGAAATAATAATATATACTGAATAGATAGATACCCAGAATGATAAGTCAGCCCAGGCAGTTAGCCAGAATTAGTATAAATACAGGAGGCCGGTTCTCATTCAGGCAGGCAGTCTCAGAATTGTAGAGCAACACTTGTGCGGACTGCAGTTGCCCAGTTTCTGTGCAGGTTTGGAGGAGAGTTTCTGTTACAGCTGCTGAAGCTAGCAGTTACGCTTGGACTATCTAATTAGCTCTTGTTGGTGCACTATCCTTGGGGAAAGGTGCGCTACCCTTTGTTTGGCTATCTAGCCTAGGGTTTGCTTCCAAAGTGATTCTCTGTCAAGGTTAAGGTGCTCGGAGGGTGGCTTTAGCCTATGGTTGGGTGACAAGGGTATTGTCAATGGTAAAACGAGCACATCCACTTATATTCTAACAATTTTTCCTTGGGAACATCCCCTACTTGAGGATTGGTTCACCCAATAGGGCATTATGACACCCCTCCCATATCTAAATTTGACAAATTGTATAAGGTCTTTGAGCATTTGTTTATTTTGAAAAGGGGGAATTTGATGCACATGATCGGGTGTTTCTTTTATTAGATATGGATTACTTAGCATGATATTGTGACTTGTGGACCCTTGGAGGGCGTACTTGTTTGTCTTTGTTGGTTCTTGACAGGTAAAAGTTTAAACATGGAGGCACAAGGTTTCTTGGACCTTCATTTGGGGCATGAAATCCACAGGTTGGATGATGCACCCCCTCTCCTTGAGACAACTTGGATGAGAGACGTTGCCTTTGGAGGCATTGGATTATCCATTGGAGGTGACTTGCTAGCCTTCCCAAACCCAACGTTTTCCTTTGGAGGCCATACTCTTCTCTTTTGGGGCACAATGTCATCACTTGGAAGGCTAGGGTTTGATGGTGCAAGGTGTTTTGATGTTGATGTGGCTTGGATTTATGGATAGAGAGACACTTGGCATGCATATGACACTTATTGGCAGGATATATGGCCTTTGGAGGCCCAACGATTTTCAACTCAGGCCAAAACATCTCTCCTAGTGACCCAACCTCACCCTTTAGGGAACGATGTCACCCCTAAGAGGGGATTTTCTTTTTGTAATTTTGAATTTTAAAGTTGTAAAGGAAAAAGGAGGAGGTCTCCCTCCTTAATTTGTTGTTGACATTTTGAATTGTGGACAAATGGGTTTTAGGTGACCTCCTATAAAAGGAGGTCACCCCATTGTCATTTTGATAACACACCTGAGAATTACATATTACTTGGATGAAATTTTCGCCCCACTTGGGCAAGGCCGACTATCTCTCTTTGATGTTTTGTGGATGCTTCTACTTGTCTTTTGGAGGAATAAGCTAGGTGCTATTTCTTTGATGCTTTGTTCTTGCTCTTGTGATGTAATATTCTTGGTAAAGAAGGGTTTATCTTGCTATTTCTTGGACCAGGTAAGGAATTCATGCTATTGTGTTGTTTTTTCTTGGTTGCAAGGATACATTTGTTAAACTCTTGGAGGTGTATAAGGGCATACACCCTCCACTAAGATCTGTCATTATTGTCCTGAATAAGCTGTTTTGCAAAGGCTTCTAGGGGGAGTAAAATGGCTTACACCCTCCTAGATTTACCTTGCTAGGTTTTGTTTGATCTAGGGAGTAAAAATGATTACACCCCTAGAGAAGTAAAAAACCCTAGCTCTCACACAAGAGACTCAATTAACCCAATTGATAAGACACTAATATACTTGCATTGAAGATATACAATTGTTGTATTAGTACATGCATGAATTTTTGAGATATTGCAATTGTTCAAGTTGGAATTGATTCTATATGCTATAAGATTTCTTGTGCCCTAGGGTGCCTTGATTAGCTTAGTAGTTCTCTTTGCTGTTACAAATAAATGCTACAACCATTAGGGTTGCAACAAACTCATCTTCTCTCAAACTTCGCTTACTAATCTACCGCCGAAATTCACTTGTAAACCTTGGTTACTATTCTATTGGTTATTGACTAAATTTTGGGTGGTTTACTTGTTGATTTCTATGGTTAAATCTTGCTGATGTAGCAATTGTTTTCTATAGCCACCTGGCTGTTATAATAAATTTTTTGATAACACATAATAAACAACCCTAAATATCATCAATGTCTTGGCTAATTCGTTGGAGGTTTAACTAGTCATTACTAACTCTATTTCCAACATCTTGTACTTGATCTTTGATGGTTAAATTAGTTATTAACATTTTTTTTTGCTGATATATATATTTCCATATTGCTACAATTTGGGACAACAAGGTTTCTTGCTTGATCCCCTTTGGTTTAAGGCTTGAATATCTATCTCTTGTCTTGTTTCGAGCATGGCTAACATTGTTTTGCAGGTACATAACATTTGACAACCATTCACCCTCTACAAGACTCTTTCTCAATCCTTATTCCTTCTCCAATATTTACCTATAGGGCTGTCCATTGATCATTCTCTCACTTTTCGTCTCAATCCCCCTAGGGTCATAGAGATTCCCCCCTTGTGATATCATCATCACTAAAGTGAGGGGAGTGTCTATCTAAGGTGACAATGGGTAGGTACTCACGTAGTTGTCACACTTTCGTGGATTGGGTTGGGCTTTGCCCAAGCTATAGAATGTGTGATAACATTTTGGCGTCGCTATTGGGGAGAATTTTGAATCCTCTTTCAAGCCCTAACGACACTTTGACAAGCTTTGACCCCAAAGCCTTCACCCATACCTTGCTTGATGAATCCAGTTGAGGGAAGTTCCCTTTCCATTCTTGATGAGCCTTGCATAAATCTCATCTGGCGATTGCACCATTCCAGAACCCACTATCCCTTCCCCTGGGAAGATTCAAACCTTTTAAGGTTTACCGAAGAAGGCCTCCTCATAACTCCACTGTTTTCAAATCCCCTCAACATAATGGCTCACACTTGGTCTAGTAATCTTTTCAAACCATTAAACTTTGACACCTTTGCTGGATATCCCAATGCCATGCCCAAAGAGTCCCATAAATGGTTGCCAAAATTTACTAGAAATGATGTGGTGACACTAGAAGACCACCTATATGCAATAGGTGTGTCCTTATTGAATGAAGGTGTGGAACATGAAGACGTTTCAATCGGGCTATTGGCCATGTGTCCTACTGAAGATGCCCAGAGGTGGTTTAGAGGACTACTCGATGATCATTTGATATCCTATGATGATTTCGCCAAGTTGCTCAAAAGCAGATGGTCAAGAAAAAAGGACAATGGAATGCTATTGGCACAGTTCAATCAAATCAAGAAAAAGGAAAATGAAATAGTGAATGAGTTTGATACTAGATTTGATAAACTATATGATCAGATCCTGACCGAGCTACGTCCACTAGCAGAAATCGTTCGTGTTCTCTACATGAATGCTTTTGAATGTCAATTTGGTTTTATCCTTAAGGATAAAGCACCTGACACTTTGGCAAAGGCCAAGGAATATAGTGCACAGATCAAGGAAAATATCATTATTTCAAAGATTGAACCCTTTCAGTTTCCTCGCACCAAGGTTTAAGCAAAGACAAAGATGACAACAAACACTGTACTAGACCCAATCACTCTCCTAACTCATAGGTTTGATCAAATGAATACTCAATTTGTCCAAAGTCAATCATATTATGAACATGTTGATAACTTTGGAGAGAAACCGGTCTGCACCAAAACCTCAAGTTTTTAGACAACCAAGCATTGGTTGGAAGGCGAGGCCTCAATAAGAGTGCAAAATCTCTCGACACTTTGAATCCATTTGGAATGGTCAACACAAAAGAGTTTCCATGGTACTTGTTTTGCAATGAAGCACATTCAGAAGACAATTGTCCAATACAGACAGAGGAGGAAGGTTCAAGAAGCCATATGAATTTCATTGATACTTTTTGCTTCAAGACGAGGAGTATGTACATATTATACCAGAGCAACTTGAGGAGGTTAGAGAAAGGGGTGCTAGAAAAGGGCGGCTCAGAGCACTCAATCAACTAGATGAGAATACCAAGAATGAGTTGAGGAAGAAATAAATTTTGACATATGCAAGAAGAAACAGAGCTCTAGTTCCTCCATCACAAGCTCCAGTCCATTCATTGTAAGCAAAAGAGGATCCACCTCAGCCAATAAAAGAAGTGGCTCCGCCTCCTCCACCGTCGATGCACAACTTGCTCTGAAAACCCATTCCAACCAATGAAGAAATTCAATTGAATATAGATGTGCTGACCCGTTGACTCTTAAAATCGTCACGAAGTTACCAGCCTGCAAAAAATTGCATGGAACACATAATTTTGCATAAATGAACGTACACACACACACACACACACACACACACACACACACTAAATAATGCTATAAGTGGGACCCCCTATAATGTCACTATGAAGGTAACTAAAATGAAGTCCCTCAAAGAAGAAGTCGCCTAGTCCTATATTCACTGATGGATGCCTTGGATGCTTACTGATGGTTTGCATATTTATTATTTGGTATGAGATTGGTTTTTGTTCGCAACAAATGAATGGTGAGAGTGGTGGTTTCAAATGATGATTAAAGGAAAATCCCTCGTGGGGCATAAATTTCCAAAACCTCAAAAATGTCAATATCGAATAAAATCATCGTCAAAATATTTAAGTTATGGTTGTTGTTGATAATTCAGGGCTTCAAATAGTAAAGGGGGTTCAATGTTGGCAAATGTTGTCATGATTTGCTGGTTTACTACTTAATGCACTCGATGAATTTGTTTTTTTTGTATAACTTGTTATATAAAAAGTGTTATATAGAAATATGCTTAGCGTATCACTTACATGTTTCATTAGTTATGTATATGATCCATGCACAAGAATATGTTCCATGTGATAATGACCTCAGTTGTTGATAAAAGGTGGTGGTTCGAAAGTTTACATATGGTAAAACTTACAAGTCCTAATGCATATGGGAAATGATTTACAACACATATAATATGCTCAACCCAACGTTCATTCCATACTATTACATTCATCATCCATGGTTTCAATTTATTGATAGTGCTTGTGATAAGTTCAAACGCACGTGGGAAATGCATATTGGATACGGTCAACAATCATATGTTATAGGTGGATGTGTTGGTGACATATGATTTTGAAGAGTTGGAAACTACTTGGCAATTAACGATTGCATAGGGTTTTGAATTGGATTGTCTTGGGTTTAGTTGATGTTTAATGTTGGCCGTCACCCCAACATGACGTGACCAACTGAGTTAATGCACACCACCATTGGTATACTACCCTGGGTTTTTCATTCATATCATTTGGTTTGGAGCAAGTTTGAGTATTGGTAACCGCCGCAACTGCTCAGAGGAACCATATAACCCGCCCAACAACATGTACCAAGGTTTCGTTTCCCTATCATCTAAAGTTTGTTTTGCTAAATAATTTATGTTTGGATCTGCGACTACTCGTTGTGCTTGCATTCGATGCTTTCTTGTTTTGATTTCTAGAAAATAAAATAAGTGTTTTTCTCTCGAATTTAATGATTCATTTGCATGGAAGCTCGAATGAGTTGGTTGATAGTTTTTATTTTGAGTAGCTGATTGCACATTCACTATGTCGATTTGTTGGTTTGCGTCTGTCAATGAATTATTTGAAGACAAGGTCTGGTGTTTATTGTTTATGGTATTTTGTATCGCCTGCTAGCAGCGCATGCACACCCTGCATATTCTTTTTCCTCGATGATAGTGCCATACGGCCTTATGCAAACCCTTATTTGTGTTTTGAGGAAGGCGTTTCGTCGGTTTTTACTTTTGAACCTAACCAAGTCTAAGTTTGAGTCGTAAATCCATTGGGTTAAAACCCTCGTCATACTTGGGGTTTGTTATTGGTTGGATCCTTTTCCAGTCACAACCCTTGTCGACCTGGTTATCACTCGTTGGTTGTACATGATATATAAAAGCATTTAAAGGATGATATTGTTTTGCTGCATATTACGAAAAGGGTCGCACTAGATTTTAAATGTTTTGACAGGATCCATGATAGATATCCTGTTCTAAAGGGTTTGAACCCTGTCATTATTGATACCCTTGCCATAACCAAAATTTTAAAATGGGTTTTACCTATATGATTTCAAATCGAGTTACCCTTTTGTTGCAACAATATTTGGTGGAAAAGAAAGTGGTTTGCCTTCCCTGGATTCAATTACAATTACAACAAATGATGTTGTATATTATTATGATGTTGTATGTTATTGTTTGCTCGGCGCATGTCTCCTACGTCTTGTGAAACAAATGCTTAGTCAGATATTAGTATTGGAAATCTCTCTCTCTCTCTCACACACACATATAGTTTACCCTGTGTACAATTGATTGATATTTGATGATTTCAATACATGGGAGCTTGTTTGGTTGTTGTTTTGATGCTTGGTTGATATATTGGGCGTTGTTACATGGAATTTTGCATTCAACAGTGGAAATGATATACCGTGATAATGAAATGAATGATACATGGATTTTTTTTTTTATGAATAATAGATGAGAGTATTATGTGAATGAATTCTGTAAATAATCGAATCATGGTAAGAATTTTGATGAAAGGATAATAAAATGAGATCAACTTTTAGGATCAAACATTACAATTGTATGGTTATTATAATTCTGCTCGTTGGAATCAAAAGGTGGATAATGATTGAAGCCAATTGTAATAAAAACATATCCATTTTATTCTTGTCATACTTAACATTTTTCATCCATTACAATCCCTTTTCACTATCCCAAATACCTATTTCATTCCCATGCTTGATTGCACTTGTATAAAGTGTCTCATAGCATAATTATTTGAGTTTGAAGAAGTGTTTGGTTGGTTTGATGTCTGCTCTGTTTTATATCCAAGGATGTTCATAGGAGTGTAATGATTTGGTAGAGCTAATTATGGTAAATGAACAGTCCATATTACATTTCCCTTATCATACTTACCATTTCCCGCTAATTATAAACCCAATCATGGAATCCGGAGAACCCTTCTAAGTCCCTGTTCTAAGTGATTATTAGCTCTAGGACATGAAATGCACATAGTGATTGCTTGCAAATGTATTGTGGTATATAGAGCAAGGTCTAAATTAATTTTTTGCAAATGTTTGGATGATGGATTAATGATGCTCTGGTTCTGGTTCTGATGTTGGAGGCAGGAGGCTAAAGTTTTTTGTTTGTTTGTTTGTTTTTTTTTTTAATTTTTTTTAATCAGTATGCCTTTAAGGTACATATGACCTGGTTCACACCTAAAACATATCGCACCGATGCTTAAATGTCCAAACACACTGTCACTGTTCATAGCAAAGGTTCTTAGTGGACGCGGGAAATCGAACGTTTTTGCGTATTTTTTTCGGTGCGCCTTTACAATACATCCACCCTAGTGCGCAAATAAAACATAACACACCAGTGCGTAGATGTTCAAATGCACCGTCATAAGTTATATAAAAAAAAACAAGCACTCATCAAAGCACACTGGTGTCATTGAATCTTATGTACTGGTGCGTAAAATTGTCTGATGGTGCACTGTGGTATGGGTAAATAAAAAAATTACCAGACTAGTTTTCATTGTGACACCTTATCTCATGCTTCCAATCTCTCAAGAAATCACTGATGCTTACTCTATTTTCAAGGAAGCCTTGTTGCTGGTGCTCCTTGGTGAGTTGGATAGCTCCATCGGTCAATTCCACACATTTTCAATTTTTGGAAATTACCATGAATTTTCATTTCCTCTCAATGGTGAAACCATGCCTTCTCAAGACATAAGAGTCCAAGTAATTTGTTTATTACCTTCCCATTTGCGTTTTCATTCGATTAAAATTTGAATTTAGATTGAAATTTGGGACTTTTAAAAAAAAAATTTCTACTCAACACATACAAAGCTAAAATTGAGCGACGATGCATTACATTCACCAAAACGCACTAGTGCTGTTAACTGAGTTGCATTGGGTGCGTTATAAAACAAACACACTGATATCAACACATACAAAGCTAAAATTGAGCGATAATGCATTATATTCACCAAAACACACTGGTGCGGTTAACTGAGTTGCATCGGAAAAATATTTAAAAAATTATCATTGCGGTGTAGATTTAAAATGTGTCAGTCACTGGTGCGTCATAAAAGACAATGCACCTTTAAAAAAATTCAATGCTCGAAGGAACACATAGTGTCGATGCGTTTCATACAACCAAGAGCACCGCTAGGTTTATTATTAAAAAATTCTACTGCAACGGTGCATTTTGTAGAACCAACCACCTTGAGTTACACAATTCATATGTGAAATGGCATCACATGTCATTTTGTATGACAACCCTTAACTGATGCACTGTATATCACAATGCACCACAATAGATATTGGTGCTTGACTAACAATGATGCACTGGTGCGTTAAATTTAACACATCATTGTTTGGTGCCTTATGTTTGATATAGATCATCGACATTGATGCATATGAAGTTATTAATAATACCGATTACTTTTTAATTTCAGTTTTTGATAAATACAAATTAGTTATATATGCTTGTGTTTTATGTTTTAAATTTGTTTTATTTATATACATGTGCGTAAAAATAATTTTGTGTGAATAAGATACGACGACGATGTCAAGCATAGTAACAGGCAAAAGAAAAACAATTTAATTCAAAAACTACATATGTGAACCTCCACATTTAAATTTTGTGGAGTTTTTGCTTTGTAGAGGCAAAAACATAGGCCGCTCTTTGATGCCTCTCATACTTTATCCCATGGAATCAATCCTTTGCCACTTCATCAATGCTCTGCCTCACATCTCCTCCTTCACAAGTCACTCAAATTTCTCCAAAATACCTTCCTCGTCATTCTTGTAGCCATAATAGGAACTGGTGTCAACTTGCCTGGAGATCGCATACCTACACATTCTCTTTTTTGCCTCGAGGAGGATTATCAAATAGCTGTTTGAGTATGGGGAGGAATTTCGTAGCCCTAAAGTATATGTAACCAGGGTCCTTGTCAATGGCACCCGACACATCAACTTCATTCCCTTCTAAGTCCATCATCTTGACCCCTACTTTGGCATAATTAGGACTACCAAGATCTAATATTGGAGCTTCCCGGTGCCTTGTTAAAAAATAAAGGACCTTGGTGGATGTCTTAATTATAACACCATGTCAACCTCAAGAATGACCTAATATCCATATTGTATAATCAATAGAAGTTAAGAAGCACATTTAGAAAAACAACCCATGATCCATAAGCTTTGTCAACATGACTTATTGTTAAATATTAAGCATTTCCTTGGCTTCAACCTGCTTCTTCATGAGATCCTCACCCATGTACATACTAAGAAGCTCATGTTTCTTCTTCTCCACAACCATGTGCTCAATCGCTTTCTCATCTAGAAGGGGCACATGGGAAACAATCTCTCACTCTCTCTCCTATTGGTTTCCCTTGTTATCCTCTCCCATTTCTTCCACCATATCCTCATCTTCCTCGAATAGGACCGACTTAATGGCAATGACCTCTCCGCTCTTAATTATTGACCTAGCCTCCCTCTATATAGACTCGATCCTCTGCCACTCCCTCGACACTCTGGTCCGTATCTCCTCCTCCGTAGGCCACTCAAATTTCTCCAAGAAACCATTCTCGACATCCCTGTCTCCATAATAACTGATGTCAATTCACTTGTAAATCACATACGTAGTCCTCCTCTTCTTTTCCTTAGGGGGATTATTGAAGAACAACTCTTTGACATTGGGGAGAAATTTCCCAACCGCACTTGTACAATTGATTGTTGGAATATGACATGTTACAATATTCCAACAACTAATTGTACAAGTGTGGCTGGGAAATTCCTCCCCAACGTTAAAGAGCTATTTGATAATCTCCCCAAGGCAAAGAAGAGGAGGTCTAGGTATGCAATTTACAAGCGAATCGACGCCAGTTATTATGGCGACAAGGATGACGAGAATGGTATCTTGGAGAAAGTTGAGTGGCCCGCGGAGGAGAAGATGCAGGCCAGAGCACTGAGGGAGTGGTAGAGGATGATGTCTATATAGAGGGAGGCTAGGTTGACGATCACGAGCAGGAAGGTCATTGTCATTAAGCTGATCCTATTCTAGGAAGATGATGATGTGGTGGAAGGAATGGGAGAGTAGGACAAGGGAAACCAACAACAGAGAGATCGAGATTTTGTTTCCCATGTGCCCCTTTCAGATGAGAAATTGATTAAGAACATGGTTGTGGAGAAGAAGAAACATGAGAATATTAGTAAGTACATGAGTGAGGATCTCATAGAGGAGTAGCCCGAGGCCAAGGAAATGTTTAATATTTAGTGATACGACACACTGAAAAATCTTATGGATTATCAATTGTTTTTCCAAATGTGCTTCTTAACTTCTATTAAATATACAATATGGACCTTAGGTCATTCTTGAGATTGACATAATGTGATAATTAAGACATCCACCAGGGTCCTTTTTCGCGGAACAATTCAAAGGGGCACTGGGAAACTCTAATCGTAGAGCTTGGAAGTTCTAATTATGCCAAAGTAGGGGCCAAGATGACGGACTTAGAAGGGAACAAATTTGATGTGCCTGGTGCCACCAGCAAGGGCCCCGATTACAGATACTTCAGGTCTACAAAATTCCTCCCCATTCTAAAAGAGCTATTCGATAAGTCCCCTCGAGGCGAAGAAGAGGAGGTGTAGGTATGTTATTTACAAGAGAATTGATGCCAATTTATATTATGACTACATGAATGACAATGATGGTATCTTGGAGAAAGTTGAGTGGCTCACGGAGGAGGAGATGTGAGGTAGAGAATTGAGGAAGTGGTATAGGATCGAGTCCATGCACTAAATTATGAGAGGCACCAAAGAGTGATTGCCTCTGCAAAAATTTAATTGTGGAAATTTACATACGTACTTTGCCAATTAAATTGTTTCTCGATGCATTTTTACATAACAACTGCATTGGTGCGCTTTCAATCGCACTAGTGTGCTATAAACAATGTAGCACACATGTATATTGTGTTTTTTTAAATCATGTTGATGTTGTTGTTTGATTTATAAAATTTATTATAAGTATGCTAATGATTTCTTTGTTTTTAAATTAAATTTAAGATGTATCACTCATTAGAATTTAGAGTTTCCATATAATGTTTAACTTTGGTTTTATGAAATCATTTGCTTTGTATTGTAATTGCAAAAAATTATAACTATTAATGCCATATAATATTTAATTCTTCTTCAAGGTGAATTGTTTAATTTCCAGTAAGATACAATATGTTGATTAAACATGTTTACAAAGAAAAATTACTTTTATGAAATGCTATTTTCTCACTTATTATATTGATAACATTATAATAATTTTTCATAATTACATTTACACTTGTTATATTTATGAGTAGTGATGGTACAAATATCTTCCATATTGAGATGTTCTATTTTTTTTTTCAAATATTATATTGAGATCACTTATGCCAAGTGTCATATTAGATTATAAGATACACCTCACTTTATATTAATAATTAAAAAAATTAATAAATGTCTTAATATAATCAATATGTTTTTTTCGTTTGTAGGTGAAAATGATTGTGTTAAAATTTTATTGCAAAAACATTGACATTTATTTTTAAATTATGATACATGTTACACAAAAAATATTAAAATAATAGGAAACAATAACACACACACACACACACACATTGCATTTATGAGTAGTGATGATACACATATCTTCAGTATTGGGATGTTCTATTTTTTTTTCAAATATTATATCGAGATGACTTATGCCAAGTGTCATATTAGATTATAAGATGCACCTCACTTTATATTAATAATAATTTTTTTAAATAAAAGTCTTGATATAATCAACATGCTTTTTTAAGTTTGTAGGTGAAAATGTCAATTTTAAAAAAAATGACTTTGTTAAAATTTTATTGCAAAAACATAGACATTTATTTTCAAATTATGATACATTTTACCCAAAAAATATTAAAATAATAAGAAACAATAACACACACACACACACACACACACACACACACACACACACACACATTCGGAATTAATAAGCATTTATCTATAAATGCATGCAATTCATCAAATAATAACATCTATATAAAAATATTATATTTTGAATCCATAGAAATGGATTTATAAATGCATGTGATTTCATCAAAGATGAGTCTATGTAAACTATTTAAAAATATTGTCAAAATGAAACAAAATGACAAATGATTTGGAAATGATCAATTTAATTAATTGGTTTATGCAGTCCCAACCAACACCACATTTTTTTAGGAAAAAACAAAATTTGACATAAACTCATTATATAACATGGACATATGATACTTTCCCTCCTAAAAAATTTAATTTCACATAATGTACATGCATCCTATGACATTAGTGTTTTATGTAAATTCCATAATTACTAAAATTCATTCTCATATTTTTTGTAATTATGTACTCGAAATCATATTATTAATACATATATATTATCAAATAACTAATATACAACTATCATTTGTCCTCCATAATTAATCCTAAGAGATCCTTAACTAAGTGATGCTTTCCATATTCCCTTTGTGAGCCTCTACGGTATTATATGACCCTTTACATCATGAATAATCCATAAAGCATCATTTAAGGGAAAATACATTAATTTTTACATGTGGGCCATATTAGGCCCTAATACAATCCCTAGTGTGCAAGATTTATAATGGCTAAGGTTCATTATACATGTCCCTTGTGATGGTTTCAAACCCGATGCATGATGGCCCATGAATTCTAAAATCTTGCTTCATGCCCTAAGACATTTGTTTTCATCCTCTAACCATGACTAATGTCTTCAAACTCATCATTGGTGTGGAGAAACTCATAATGGTGCACATATCATATCAATGGGTTAAATGTTGCCTTTATAGGGCCTATGTGGGTTTGGGACCATATCTAGGGCCCATGAGACATTAAATCATATTTTAGGCCCTATATTGGTGTTCCTCCTCATACCATGTCTAGGGTCCCTAATACCCTTTTATGGAGCAAAAAACATTATAACATCACTAATATTATACTCATTCACCAAATATTCCCTATGCAAGGTTGTTTGGGATCCTATGCATGAATCATGAGCCCTAAAAACATCTTCCAGACCATATGATGTTAGTGTTGCTTCTCGAACAGTCAAGTTGACAACTTTGTTTTGTTACCTTGCAATAGTCAATTTTAACATATGAAAACACCATGAGGTGGTTTATGGAACAAATAAAAGGGATCTTGCATGAAGTTGATGGTTAAAAAATTGGCAACTGGGAATTTGAGAATATGCCCTCGCATGAAAATGTAGATGTTATTCAAAATTTGCACACGTTCTGTTTAAAATAGCCTTAATGCATTTTGAACTACCATGCAAACTATTGTGAAGTTTTCCAAATAAGAATTAAAAATAAACATGCATGGACTTTAGAAATGTGCATGCATTAATAATGGGAACACATTATTTTTAACATAAAAATATATAAATTATATAAGAAATTTCCACCCTAAAATGTATCAAGAGTAATTCAGTAATTTATCTATAATATTTTATTCCAACATCCATTTTTGGCATTATTTACATACATGAAAATATCTTGAAGAGATATACAACTTTTGTGTTATTAAGTTTCTATGTTTCTTGATATGTATTTTCTTGCAATTTATTAGGAAACCCCGTGTGATTGTTTTAAAATAAGATAAAAATAAATCTTTTGACAGGAAAAAGAATATTTTCAATTTTCTCACAACTTATTTTCCTAACATCCATTTTTGTTGCTCTTTAGATAATTGCAAAGATCTGTAAATGATCTACAACTTTGTTGTTATACACTTTTGTTGAGTCTATATAGATGTTTTTTTTTTAAAGAATAAAAAATAATCTTTTGACAAATATGATACACTTTTGAAGGTTGTACTTTGTTATGCATCCATTTTAAATTAAATGCCACATTTAATAATGAGATTACTCCCTTAAAAATGCATCTCTGTGAACCTTTTACTCCCTAATGAAACCTTGAACTAGCACCATATAGGCCCTAGAGGGAATATATGGTCTTTGATTGGGATATTGGTGCCATCATGGAGGTTTTTTGCGCAAGGTATGGATCTGAAGCCCTCAACCATGGTCCAATGAGGAAAACAAGGACCTTATGCCCTATGTGATCCTTCTTAGTCTTATGGGCTAGGAACAAGGCCTTGAACCACTACTTAAGCTCTATAAATAGGATTTTGGGCCTCTAAGTGGGAGATGAGTGCCATTAGGAGTTTTTCACTCAAGGGATGATTTGGGAGAATTTATCAGGGTATGGGTAGGAAGCCAAAGGGCTTGGGACCCTAAATGAAGCTCTTAGGCACTCTTGGGAGGTTTTTCACATGAGGGGTGTGTCTCAAAGAATTGACCATTGTAGGAAAAGGAAAACAAGCAAATTAGGTTCTAAATGAAGCTTCTATTGCTCATGAGACTTGAAAAAGGATAGAAAATCACCACATAACCCATCTAAATGAGATATTTGGCCCCCAAGTGAAATATAGTTGTGCGATTATCATTTTTTCTAATTATGAATCTCCTCATAAGGAAATGTAAGTATTTGATTTCATTAGTGAAGAAATTGATTAATTTGTTAAGGTTAAAAGAAGATTTAATTAATTTTATATTAATATTTAAAAATATAATTCTCGGATGGGGTGACATCTGACAATAGTGAGAAAGGTGGCACATAGGCAGCCTGGGGAGTTATTTCCCCCAGCCGCCACCCTCATCCCTGCACCATTTGAATGACGGGCCTTACCATCGCACTTATGGTAGTGCACTTCTCTACCTCCAAAAACTTAATGGATTTGCATGTGAACCAGAAGTGGAGCTCAGAGGTGGGTACTCATCCTTGAGTTAATGTCACTTCGACTTTCATGGCATTCATGGTGTCCCCCACCAACATTCAATCAACCGATATGAAGGTAATATCTCTAGGCTATTCTGTCATTTACCAAGTTTTGTTGGCTCTCTGGTTCTCTCAGTCTCCTGTGCATTCCTACGATGAACCTCCTCCCATTGCCTCCCTCCCACTGCTAGTCACCTCTCTCATTCCCCTTTTCACCAGCTTGAATCCATTGGCTTGGAATTCGCCTCCGTTGCCCCATTTTCACTGTTATCCTTCAATCATGCCCATAGAGCGTGGAAAACCCAAAAGGGGGCGACTGTATTACATTTTCGTTGCAAGGCGTAACCACCCTGACCCTTCTCAACCCCTCCCTTAGACTGGATCCCCTGGAAGAGGCCAGATATGTACTAAGACCCCCCCCTCATGCCTAGAACTTGCCTCCTTCCCCTTCTGAAACTATGCATGACATGGGAAGCTGCCCGATGGAAGAAGAAATTCCTCCTCCTGAGCAGTAGCCCTCAAACTCCCCGCTGGAGCCTAGTATCATCACCAGGCCCCAAGCCTGATCTATGGAGCATGGAAGCTGCTTGGTGGAGGAAGAAGTCCCCCCCAGTTGATTGACAGATTAGATTTCCAAGAACGCTAGCCCTAGGTTGGACGAGGAAGAAACTCCATTGGCGGATTTTGATATGGATACAACGGAAGAGGAAGCAAAAGTGGATGGGAAAATTGAGCATACTATGCCCAACCCTCATTTCTTTTTGGACGACCACCTGCAACTAATATTTGATATGAGGAGAAGCTTGGGGGATCAAACTCAGAATAAACGCACTCTCAACCGACGCATGGACCTCTTGTTCGACGCCTTGTCAGATGCTCTGGAGAAAACTTGTTGTCCGACCTGTGGAAAAAATTTCATCTTCACCTATAGCACTGATGGACGTCCAGGTTTGCCAAATTTCTAGATTTTCTCTCATTATACATTCCAGGATTCAACTCTTTTCAGTTTTGTTAAGTTTTATGATCCATAGCTACAACCATGGCGGCCATGGGCTCTGGTGCATGGCATAATTAGGACTACCAAGATCTAATATTGGATCTTCCTGGTGCCCATTTTCCCTTTTCAACAATAAATGACCTTGGTGGATGTCTTAATTATAACACTTTGTCAACCTCAAGAATGATCTAATATCCATATTGTATATTCAATAGAAGTTAAGAAGCACATTTGGAAAAACAATTGATGCTCCATAAGCTTTGTCAACATGACTTATTGCTAAATATTAAGCATTTCCTTGGATTCAACCTGCTTCTTCATGAGATCCTCACCCATGTACATACTAAGAAGCTCATGTTTCTTCTTCTCCACAAACATGCGCTTGATCACTTTCTCATCTAGAAGGGGCACATGGGAAACAATCTCTCATTCTCTCTCCTATTGGTTTCCCTTGTTCTCCTCTCCCATTTCTTCTACCATATCCTCATCTTTCTCAAATAGGATTGCCTTAATGGCAATGACCTCTCTGCTCTTAATTGTTGACCTAGCCTCCCTCTAGATAGATTCGATCATGTGATACTCCCTCAACACTCTGGTCTATATCTCCTCCTCCACAGGCCACTCAAATTTCTCCAAGAAACCATTCTCGACATCCCTGTCGCCATAATAACTTATGTCAATTCACTTGTAAATCACATACCTAGATCTCCTCTTCTTCACCTCAGGGGGCTTATTGAAGAACAACTCTTTGACGTTGGGGAGAAATTTCCCAACTGCACTTCTACAATTGATTGCTAGAATATGGAATGTTACAATATTCCAACAACTAATTGTACGAGTGTGGCTGGAAATTCCTCCCCAACGTTAAAGAGCCATTTGATAATCCCCTTGAGGCAAAGAAGAGGAGGTCTAGGTATGCAATTTACAAGCGAATCGACGCCAGTTATTATGGAAACAAGGATGATGAGAATGGTATCTTGGAGAAAGTTGAGTGGCCCGCGAAGGAGAAGATGTAGGCCAGAGCATTGAGGGAGTGGTATAGGATCGAGTCTATCTAGAGTGAGGCTAGGTTGACGATCAAGAGTGGGCAAGTCATTGTCATAAAGCCGATCCTATTCTAGGAAGATGATTGATCCAAAAAGGATCCAAAGAAGGTTAAGAACAACTCAGAATGCACATAAGCAAATGAGAATGCTTAGAATGGCTTCAATAGACAACAAAAGGGAAAAAATTTCAAGTTCCTAAAACTCAGTGAAATTAGATTTATTGCGAAGAGAGCATCACAAGCTTTCTAATGATGCAAACGACTCATCAAACAGAGTTATGGATCAAAAGTTATAAGCGATCAAAATTCAATCAAACTTAGTCAAAAGTCAAAAAGTCAAAGTGACACATGGCACCACTGCAAGGGTGACACATAGCACGTCCATACAGATGAGTTGGCATGGGATGACGTGACAAGGATGGCAGACACGTGGGAAAGTTAGGTGATGACACGTGCTAGTTTCATGGGCAAATCAGATTGCGACAAGTGGCAGTTTTGTGGATAAATTATATGGTGCTATGTGGCCCAATCATGGGCTGCCACGTGGCACCCCTCCAATGGTTGATGGGTAAAAGTTTTATAACTCCACCATATTCGAATTCATGACCTCTTACTAGCCCAAAGGCCCCACAAAATCCGCGCTACCACTACACCATACCATAGGCCTTGTTTATAATATATGTCAAATATTATTTAAGTGTAAGTTTGAACTAAGGTGCCAAAGGAAAGGGGCTAGGCATTCAACCCAACCACTGATTACATGTATTGCGCCATATGACCCTAGTCTCCGCCCAATTAGGGGCTTAACCCAATTGCCACCAAATATAGTATATTCCTCTATTTTTAGCCATTCTGCGTGTTTGTAACTGCTCACTATATTTAGCGGAGCACGCCCACATTTGTTGTAACCACTTTCCAAAAAGGGGAGTCCACGAGATTCGATCCTGGGACCTTCGCCTAACAACACCCTAAATTTATCCACTCTAACCAACACGCCAACCACCTCACTTATTACATAACTGCCCGAAAAATTGTATAAAACGGGGCTTAGACGGTGAATTCAGGACAGAGCAAGAGAACGAGAGGTAAACTAAGCACGTCCGTATAGTACAGATCTGTACGGCCTTTTGCACAGTTTTCAAGATTTTTCACGTATTTTGAGACAGAGTCAGTCATTTATTGCAGGAGTAGTGGCACAAAAACCGAGGCAGGGGTGTCTTGGGGGCCTGAAAGTGTCCGACTCGGATTGAGGCATGGAGACAATCATTTTTAGGTAAAACGATGCCACGAACGCAGTGGTGGAGTTAGTTTTCTGATCTGAGCAAATATTCTGTAGCTTAACTCCATAATGAGGTATACTTATGTATTTTGCCCAATTCTTTTGTGGAGTTAACAAAAATACCTACCCATTTCAGAGCAGGACCCGGAGACGTAGTCCACCAGGGAGGAACTCCGTTATCAAGTTCTTTGTGTTCATATTGCATGATTATGTCTCTTTCATTTTGAGCTTTTCCTTATTTTTGATGTACTTTAGTTTATGCTCATTTAATACAATTCTTTAATAAGTCACATGACGAAAAGATCCCAGATCAATGATAATGTGGTGGAAGAAATGGGAGAGTAGGAAAAGGGAAACCAACAACAGAGAGATCGAGAGTTTGTTTCCCATGTTCCCCTTTTGGATGAGAAATTGATTGAGTGGATGGTTGTGGAGAAGAAGAAACATGAGCATCTTAGTAAGTACATGAGTGAGGATCTCATAGAGGAGTAGGCCAAGGCCAAGGCAACATTTAATATTTAGTGATATGACACACAGAAAAATCTTATGGATTATTGATTGTTTTTCCAAATGTGCTTCTTAACTTCTATTAAATATAAAATATGGACCTTAGGTCATTCTTGAGATTGACATAATGTGATAATTAAGACATCCACCAGGGTCCTTTCTCGCTGAACAATTCAAAGGGGCATTGGGAAGCTCTGATCGTAGAGCTTGGAAGTTCTCATTATGCCAAAGTAGGGGCCAAGATGACAGACTTATAAGGGAACAAATTTGATGTGCCTGGTACCACCAGTGAGGGCCCCGATTATAGATGCTTCGGGGCTACACAATTCCTCCCCATCCTAAAAGATATATTCGATAAGTCCCCTCAAGGCGAAGAAGAGGAGGTGTAGGTATGTTATTTACAAGAGAATTGACGCCAATTTATATTATGGCTACATGAATGACAATGATGGTATCTTGGAGAAAGTTGAGTGGCTCACGAAGGAGGAGATGCGAGGTAGAGCATTGAGGAAGTGATATAGGATCGAGTCCATGCGCCAAATTATGGGAGGCATCGAAGAGTGATTGCCTCTGCAAAACTTTAATTGTGGAAGTTTACATGCGTACTTTGTCAATTAAATTGTTTCTCGATGCATTTTTACATAACTACTGCACTAGTGCACTTTCAATTGCACTGGTGTGCTATAAACAATGTAACACATATGTATATTGTGTTTTTTCAAATCATGTTGATGTTGTTGTTGTTGTTGTTTGATTTATACAATTTATTATAAATATGCTAATGATTTCTTTGTTTTTAAATTAAATTTAAGATGTATCACTCATTAGAATTTAGAGTTGCCATATAATGTTTAACTTTGGTTTTACGAAATCATTTGCTTTGTATTGTTATTGCAAAAACTTATAACTATTAATGCCATATAATGTTTAATTCTTCTTCAAGGTGAATGCTTTAATTTCCAGTAAGATACAATATATTGATTAAACATGTTTACAAAGAAAAATTACTTTTAATGAAATGCTATTTTCTCACTTATTATATTGATAACATTATAATAATTGTTCATAATTACTTTTACAATTGTGATATTTATGAGTAGTAATGGTACAAATATCTTCCATAGTGAGATGTTGTATTTTTTTTTTTCAAATATTATATATGGATTACTTATGCCAAGTGTCAAATTAGATTATAAGATACACCTCACTTTATATTAATAATTAAAAAATTTAATAAAAGTCTTAATATTATCAATATTTATTTTTTCGTTTGTAGGTGAAAATGTCATTTAAAAAAAAAAATGATTGTGTTAAAATTTTATTGCAAAAACATAGACATTTATTTTTAAATCATGATACATGTTACATAAAAAAATTAAAATAATAGGAAACAATAACACATGCACACACACAGATATATATATATCATTTATGAGTAGTGATGATACACATATCTTCAGTATTGAGATGTTCTATTTTTTTTTTCAAATATTGTATCGTGATGAATTATGCCAAGTGTCATATTAGATTATAAGATGCACCTCACTTTATATTAATAATGTTTTTTTTATTTTAATAAAAGTCTTAATATAATCAACATGTTTTTTTTAAGTTTGTAGGTGAAAATGTCAATTTTCTAAAAACGATCGTGTTAAAATTTTATTGCAAAAACATAGACATTTATTTTTAAATTATGATACATGTTACACAAAAAAGATTAAAATAACACACACACACACACACACACACACACACACACACATTCAGAATTAATAAACATTTATCTATAAATGCATGTAATTCATCAAATAATAACATTTATATAAAAATATTATATTTTGAATCCGTATAAATAGATTTATAAATGCATGTGATTTCATCAAAGATGAGTTTATATAAACTATTTAAAAATATTGTCAAAATGAAACACAATAACAAATGATTTGGAAATGATCAATTTAATTAATTGGTTTATGCAGTCCCAACCAACACCACATTTTTTAGGAAAAAAACAAAATTCGACATAAACTCATTATATAATGTGGACATATGATACTTGTTGATTAAGGTTGGTTGTCATTGTTGTCAACCCTTGAAGAAAGACCCGTAGCACAAAGTTTTGGGTAATGGACCCAATAGTGTTTGATGTAAATATGACTCATTATTGTTTTGTCATGGTTGATAAGAAGTAAATATGGAT